>JAYXIM010012429.1:0-30195 GCA_037575425.1 Anastrepha fraterculus | reverse complement strand
AAATTGCTGCCAATAATTTATGCCAGTAAAGTATTCGATCGCTGTTCTCGACGACGTCGTCGCCCTGACGTGCCCACTGGTGTCGGTTGACACATGTGCTACATGCGGAGGCGCCTCATGGCAGCGCGTCAATGCATTATTTACATTGAGCAGCAATGCGTCAGTGCCCACGAGGCATCAACATTCAGAGGCTCTCGTGAATAGTCAGACTACGACGGCGAAGGCAAACGCCTTTAAGATTTTCTCACTGCATTGCAGTTCCATCCAGCATTTAACGTTTTGGTGAAGGCGAGTTTTTCTGTGCTTGTACAGGGTGGCCCATATAGAGTTTTTTATATTTTTAATTTGACAGCGACTGTTCTTCCCGTTGGAAATCAGTATCATATCTCCCCAGAACGGAATGAATCGCTTTATACTTGAAAAATATTTCCCACAAACTTACTTCCAAAGTCAATGTTGTGATGCCCAAACAGTGCATTGATTTAGAAGTCAAAATCAGGTTTTCTGGCGAAGCATCAGGGGGTATCACTGCCATTGAAAAATTCGGAATCGTCATCTCAGTGAGCACTACAGAGGAATGAGAAATTATTTTTTGTAGCCAGAAATTAAAGGCATAGACTTGCGCGATTTTTGGTATTAGCAGAATGGCGTGCCATACCACATAGGCCATGAAACAATCGATATTTTGCCCACCATTTTCGGTTATAGCGTTAT
This sequence comes from Anastrepha fraterculus, assembly GCA_037575425.1. Classification (NCBI taxonomy): domain Eukaryota; kingdom Metazoa; phylum Arthropoda; class Insecta; order Diptera; family Tephritidae; genus Anastrepha; species Anastrepha fraterculus. Next base: position 29,481 of record JAYXIM010012429.1, on the reverse strand, counting down.
TATCCGTCTCGGCGATGCTAAGTAGCCACTTCGATGCTGGGATTATACCCTTCAAATGATTCAGACGCTTAAGACGAATATCGAGCAAGCCATTGATGCGATAGAGCTAGCAACCGCTATCAAGATCTTAGAAAACTGGTTAAGCAAAATGCGCAACTACGAACTCATCCGAGGCAACAACATGAATGAAATTGCGCTCCATAAATAATCGGAATGTTTGCTCTTTCGATCAAACTAATTTTATACCGACTAATATTTATTTGGATTAATTTGTTGAATTCTTAAACAGGAACAACAATATGGACCACCCTGTACATATATTTACTTGCGAGTCCTCTGCAACAGCCAATTGACTAACTAATCAAAGCAACTACGTAAATTCCAAATTCATTCTGTTTTTCAAATCTTTCCTTTGCGCCAAGATTTGTTGCTGCTGATTCGGCAGACGAAATATCAGCGAACGAAAACAGCTACGACGACACGTAGAACCCGATTGCCTACATAAAAATTGTAACAGCTATAAGTGCCAGAGCCGGGAGGGAAAGAGAATGACCGAGAAACATGAAACTCACATCCGTATTAGTAGAATTGGCCAACAGCGTCATGCGTTTAGTCAATCGCACGGCCGATCGGTTGGAAATTGGCAATTGGCAATTACAGATTTAAGATTTACATTTTAGATTTTTCTTTATTTCCCATACTTAATTTCAACATATCCTCCGCATCGTCCATCACGCGCACTTTGACGTTGGTCGTTGAGAAGACTGTAATTTTTCCTTATTTTCACATTCACTGTGCTGCTGCATTTAGCTGGTTTTCATGCTTTAGTTGTTAGCAGCTCTGATGGCGTGTAGATGCTAGGCAGTGAGGCAAACAAATACTATACATTTTGTAAATATAGAATCACAAAAGAGATCACGGCTCCAATACTTAGTCGCTTAAAATATTTGTATAAAATTATGCTTAGAGGTCACCAAGTTATCACCCTTTATTCTCTAAGATAACTACGAATTTTAATTTATTTGCTTTTATCTTTACACAGATCATCATTTCCCCCTTGACCTGACCAACGTGGCCAAGGATCACACCAACCTAGAGAATGATCAGCTGCAGTCATTGTACCGACGTCTCTGCATTTTAAATCGCTGTGCCAATATGCGCCTCGATCAGTCACATAAGGCGCAAACGCCGCAGGTTTGTCAACTTTCCCTCTCTAAATTACCCCTTAAAGTACAACACATCATCAACTCATTCACGTACGATTCATCCCAGCAGAAGGAGGATTCCGATGATGAAAACTGCGCGCTCAGCGAGAATTGGACATTCCAGCCGCATATACGTCGTTGGTCGCGCATCGGCGAAATGGGTCTTGAGTTGCCACCCGCTGGCAAGTTGAATATCGAGAAGACGGAAAGCTCATCCAAAGAATCCAGTCCCGATCGTTTTGAAGATGACAGCTACGATATATCTGGTGGTGGTCTCTCCCTAACGCTACCCGGTAATTCTACTGACCCTACCGTCAATGAATCAGCCGATTCGGCAGCGGTGCGTTTACGTCGCACTGGCAGTGAACGTTTCAAGGATGGTGCTAAGGCTTTCCTGCGCCGCGTGGAGTCGATAAAGTCACGTCGACGAAAACGTCAAAATCGCGAAGGTATTGTTATAAGTGGACCGCAAGCATTAGACTTATCACAGCTAGGCCAACGTGGCAGCATGCGCAAGCCCGATGCCGTGTATTCCACACCACCATCGCCATCAGCGGTTAGCCCAATGCACACATTCCCGAAGGCTCCTATGTTTGGCAATGAACTCAAAGTACCATCACAAAGTGAAACTTTCCTTAGTCTGAATCGTGCGAGTCCAAAGCGTACACCAACAACACCACGTTCAATGCGCACCAGTCCACTGCATTTCTTTTCAAATCCGATGCCCCATTTGAAGGAGGGCAAGTCGGATGATTCCTCCTCATATTACAGCGATAGCCAGGAATCGTCGGCGGGTGGAAAATTGTCGCTACGCAAGACACCATCCAAAACGCGTAGATTCTTACAGCGCACTGGTAAGGTAGATGATATTGGCACACACTCGGACTCGGAATGCCATCACGGCAGAAAATTGCTGATTAAGGATGCGAATTCGAACACAACTGAGGTTAGTAAACTTGTGTGTAATGAAAGTAAAATTAATGCTAATCTAATATTGTCTACCGCTAATAGATCAAGGTGAAAAAGCTGACACGAGGTGGCTCTCTTAACCTAGGCAAGGACCCGAAGAAGCGCGATGGCTTCCGCTCGTCAAGTTTCCGTTCACGTTCCAGCTCCCGCAAAGAGACAAAACCTGATGAATCGGACAATGTTAAACGGTAAGCTCTCAAAAAGTTGTAACCACAAAATGGTTCACTTATTTTATTTTATTTTTTACCTTGAATTTGTCAATACTAGCACACCAGTCGTGAGATGGCATAGCTTTCAGATGGAGGAGCGTCCGCACATGATATTCCGAAAATGCTTCTCTCAAAAGATCGATCCCAATATGAATGACCATGGCATTCCATTTGCCGCCATGTCGGCGGGGCAGCTGCACATTCTGCGCAAGCTGGCGTTGGTCATACTCACTGGGTATATGGAGCGTTATTGCCCGACACATCGTTCCGGCTGGAATTGGGAACTGCCCAAGTTTATTAAGAAAATCAAAATGCCGGACTACAAAGACAAGAAAGTGTTTGGAGTGCCACTACTGCTGGTGCTGCAACGCACCGGACAGACGCTGCCTATTCCGATACGTGCCGCCTTCCGATGGCTGCAAGTGCGTGCGCTCGATCAAATCGGTCTGTTCCGAAAGAGTGGCGTCAAGTCTCGCATTATGAAGCTGAAAACAGAGGTTGAGCAACTAGATTCCACAGCGCTTTGCATGGAAGTTTATGATACGCAGCAGGCTTACGATGTGGCTGACATGTTGAAGCAGTATTTCCGTGATCTGCCCGAATCGCTACTCACGACAAAGATGTCCGAAACGTTTGCGGCGATCTTCCAGCGTAAGTTGGGAGGAGTGTGATCACAAGAAATATGACATTTTTATATTACATTCTATCTTTGTATTTTCTAGATCTGCCCAGGGATGTACGTTTGGAGGCGGTGCAGTGCTCAGTACTTCTGCTACCTGACGAAAATCGTGAAATACTTTATGCTTTGCTGGAGTTCCTGACGCTGGTGGCAGCCAATTCGGAGCAAAATCAGATGACCGCTAACAATTTGGCCGTGTGCTTAGCGCCATCGCTTTTCCATAGCAGCATTTCCACGGGTGCTGCTTCTGTATCAGCCTCGCCCAGACGTCGCAAGGGTGCTGGCGTGCCCGACGACAAGGAGCTGCAAGAGGCAAAAGCATCTCACGAGTGTTTGGCTTTTATGATTGAGAATTACAAACGGATATTTACGGCGAATAAAGAGAAGATCAGCAAATGTAATTTTGGTTATATGGAAGAGTCGAAGCCGGTGCCACTGGAGGCACTTGGCGAAGGCATGCAATTTCACAACTGGCGCGGTTACTTGTACGAGTGCACGAGTGCGACCATCAAGGAGGGCAGAGAGAAGTGAGTGAAGCCGTGCAAAGAATTTCATAAATTATAATAAAACACATTTTTTTCTCCCTCTTCCTCCTCAGAACACGTGGCTGGTTCACAATCTCTTCGCAAAACGACAGTAATGTAGACATTGCGTACAAAAAGGTCGGCGACGGTCATCCGCTGCGTTTGTGGCGCTGCACCACTGAAGTCGAAGGACCACCGAAAGAGGTGCTGGACTACATCATCAAGCAGCGCGCCTCTTGGGACACAAACTTGCTTGAGAGCCAGACAGTTAAGAAGCTGGATGAACGCACTGAAATATTCCAATACGCCATTGACGGGCAATTGACCACCGATTTTTGTGTGCTACGGTAAGGCAGTAGTTTTTAAAGGTACAACTGGAAAATATTGGTATAATAATTGATTTATTTCTGTATAGTTCATGGCAAACAGACCTGCCACGCGGCGCTTGTGTCATTGTGGAGACTTCCATTGATCATGCCAAGGCTAAGCCGATGTATGGCGCCATAAGAGGTGTAGTGTTGGCTTCCCGATACCTTATCGAACCTTGCGGTAGTGGGCGTTCGCGTGTTATGCATTTGGCGCGGGTGGATGTGAAGTAAGTTCAACCGTATTCTAAGACTCCGCGCAAATGCGTCGGACCGAAAATATTGAAAATGGTATTCGTATAGAATTTGTTAGTTTCGATGGAGTAACGAACCCACCAGCACAACATCCCTGCTAAGCCAAGTTAAGCACAACCTTAGCAAACTGATTTCGGTTATAACGAGGCACTGTCTTATAGGCAGACAGGCTCAGAGGCAGGCGTGCAGTGACATGACTTCTGTAGAAGCTGTCTAAACGAAGAAGAGGTAGAGGCGTTCTCGCATTTACTATGCCACTGGCCTGCTCTTTCTAGACGTAGATTCACCAATTTAGGTAAACCATTTTTAATGAGTTGAAAGGTCTTATCACTTTGGAAATCAGGAATCCTTTAAAAAATTTTTGAAAAGTTCACAATAGTTTTAGGGAGATTAGGGCAAGTTCCCCATTCGATATCATAACAGCCTATGAGCTTGAGTGTGTTGTACCCACGACAGTCGATTCTACCTTACTGGAATGACCCGATTTCATATTCGATCAAAGACTGTCACTCCCGCAACATTTCCCCAAACACACAAGGGAATGTTTAAGCTGCTACAACAACAACAATAACAACACCAACCTGAGTGTACCTATAGTGGCAAGTCGCTACAACCTAAAGTAGTGAAATGTGTGGTCTTGTAATATTATATAATTGTTAATTAAATGTTATACCTAATTCTGTTATGTTATGTTATTTTATGTAATGTGATGCAATGCTTATGTTATGTTATGTTATTTTATGTAATGTAATGCAATGCTTATGTTATGTTATGTTATTTTATGCAATGTTATGCAATGCTTATGTTATGTTATGTTATTTTATGTAATGTAATGCAATGTTTGTGTTATGTTATGTAACTTTTTTATGCATTTTAACATAGACATAGTTCAGTGAAACAAAGTTTGGTAAAGTAAAGTTTGAAAAGTCCGTGCAAAAACAATAACTGCTTAATCTCTATTTTTCGACATAGTCTCCTTTTAGGCTTATACACTTCGTCCGATTCTGTGCTAGTTAGTTGAGCCCTTCCCAATAATAGGTTATGTCCAATTCTGAAAAATAGCTACTCGCTTCTGCAATCACCTCCTCGTTTGAATAAAATATATCTCATGCCAGCCATTTCTTCGAATCGAGCAATAAATAGTAGACAGAGAGTTCCGAAGGAGCCAAATCTGGAGCATAGAGTGCATGCGAAACGACTTAGAACCCTATTTCCATAAATTTTGCGACCACAACTGCTGCGGCGTGAGCTGGAATGCTGGAATTCCTCGTTTCTAATCGAATGCCAAACACAAAGAAATATACCGATCTGGCTGAAACTTGGTGTGCGTTCTTCCGAGAGTGCGTTCTTAATTAGTACGAGTATTAAGCGTAACCTCAGTCATGAATTGGATGAGCAACTATGTATGCAATTTACTTAAAGAGCCATCGTCCAATCTGAAACGCTGCAGAACTGCAAAGTGTTCTGTGACAAACCCGAACAGAAAACTGTCGAACTTTCATCTAAAACTTGGTAGAAAAGACGTTGGTCTGATAGTCGATATTATTACAGAATACAACCTATGGGGTCAGCTTGTGACCTTATTCTTCTTAATTGGCGCGATAACCGCTTACGCGATTTTGGCCGAGTTTAACAAAACGCGCCAGCCGTTTCTTTCTCGTGCTAACCGGCGCCAGTTGGACACACCAAGTGAAGCCAAGTCCTTCTCCACCTGATCTTTCCAACGCATAGGAGGTCTTCCTCTTCTTCTGCTACCAGCAGCTGGTATCGCATCTTATGACCACCATTGGGATAATTGAGTATCCGATTTGCCTGTCTTGCTTAGAGATGCCGGATAGCACTGAACACTTTCTCTGTGAGAGTCCTGCCTTTGCTAGAACAAGGCTATGAATTTTGGCTTCCGATGTCATATCAATGAGTCAACTCAAACTGAAGTATGTTTTCAGATTTGCTAAAGAATATGGAAAATTCTCACAGAACTGTAGCTGTTCTCTGTTCTATTCTATCCTTTCTCTTTCTCTCGTGTCATTTCTCTCATTCGTTCCTTGACTGTCTTTTTTAACTTTTACTTTCCAGAGTTTTGAATACAATGGGCTTCTTGGCTTGAGCGTTTTAGGAGTTACCAATCTCGGTGCTTCTTGGCTCGCCTTTTTCAAATTTCAATTTCAAAAACATAACCCCGATACGCGCCAGTAGTGCCAACTCTCTGACTTAGCACGCACTTTACAAACGACCTTCGTAGAATGAAGTGAAATAAAATATGAAGTGAAATAAGGAGTATCTTAAATTTACTTTAAGTAAGGCAGCCGCCGTAGCCGAATGGGTTGGTTCGTGACTACCATTCGGAATTCACAGAGAGAACGTTGGTTCGAATCTCAGTGAAAACACCAAAATTAAGAAAAACATTTTTCTAATAGCGGTCGTCCCTTGGCAGGCAATGGCAAACCTCCGAGTGTATTTCTGCCATGAAAAAGCTCCTCATAAAAATATCTACCGTTCGGAGTCGGCTTGAAACTGTAGGTCCCTCCATTTGTGGAACAACATCAAGACGCACGCCACAAATAGGAGGAGGAGCTCGGCCAAACACCCAAAAAGGGTGTACGCGCCAATTATAAAAAATAAAAAAATAAATAAAACTTGGAGCTAATTTTAATTTAATTGATATTAATTGAATTGAATTGAAACTGCATATAAAATAAAATAAATTTTCTCTCTCCAGGGGACGCACACCGGAATGGTACAACAAGAGTTATGGGCATATTTGCTCGCATTATTTATCCAAAATACGCTTGGCATTCAAACATGTCGCCGAGGGACCGGAAAGTAAGGTGTAAATAGAGCCATATCGTATAGCAAATGGAGGGAAATAAAAATAAACAAAAATACGAAACCCGAAACACGTTAAAGACATCACAAAACTAAAGAAAACCAGAGTACTGATTTTTACAACCTTTTTATCAAACTTCGAATGTCGCAAATCCTGTAGGCATTTACTTTTTACGAGTTAGAAAAAGAAACGAAACACAAAAAGCAAAATACTGAAACGAGATAATTAAAACTTAGGAAAAAGAAACAAACAAACAAAAAAAAGGAAAAACAAAAGGTTTCAAAGCAACTTAAAAAGTTCGAAAACGCGCATTTTTGTTGCTACAAAATTTTCAAATATTCAAATGATATACATACAAAAAAAAATGTTGGAGCTCAAAATTACTATATATTTTTTCGAAGACGACCAAAACGCTTTTAAATGATATTCTTTTAAATGAGTACTAAAAAATGATTATAATTGGAAGCGGCGCAGGATGAGCAGGATGAGCATAGAAAAGTACTCATTACTCGTTTGCGCTCTACGCCATTTCGAATTGAATATGTGAATCCTGTTAAATCAATGAACGGAAGAAGGTCAGGAATTTTCAAATCAATGGAAGGACAAAGAGGAAGTGGATCAACTACAGAATTGTCGATCTTTGAGAAGCGCCACTCCATATTCCTTACTCCAAATTTGTAACAAGTAAAAAAATTAATTATATTTTTAAATAATAAGAAAAGCAGATCAAAGTAATTATATATATATTTTTTGTATATACATACATATATTTATACATATTAAGGAAAATGTTAATATTTTTCCAAATTGACAGTATGCAATATTTTTTCATAGCCTTAGCAGATAATTGCAATAAGCATTAAAACATTGTAAATAGTAAACAAATAATTTAAATGCCTTTGGGTCGATTTAGCACGTAAGGCAACTAGTTTGTATTGTATTATATATTTCAAACACACACACACACACAAGAAAATGTAAAACATGGCCAACAGATAATGGAAATGTATGTTAACCGCCTAACACAAGATAATACTCAAAACTGAAGCATCACAAAAGTTTATTTTTTACCGAACCCATATACCTGTTTTCCCCCCTAAAAATCTAGAAAAAAACTATGTAACTAAAATAACACTCGGAGTTGCACACGCTATATATTTTCGAACTTCGAGCACCAAAAATACGCTATTATACTAAACTCAACTAAACCATGAAAATTTATGATAAAAAAAATTGTTAGTTATAATGTATGTTTGTATGTGTAGGTGAAAACTTCAGAGGAAAGCAAAAGTAAAAGAAAAATCAGTGAAAATTGAAATTAAAAACAAAAAATACTACTAGGACAACACTTGCACTGCTCGTGGCATGCGAATTGAGAAAAACAAAAAAAATGAAATATTATTAAGAAAGTAAGAGCAGAAAACGCTACTATACTGGCAATGAGAATAAAAATAAGTATCAACTAAAGAAAAAACAAAAAACAAAAATCATAATTTATGTGGAAAGGAATTCAACTAGTCAAATTGTTTAAATTTAAGCTTAATCGTGTACCGTGAATGGAGCCAGATTGTCAAATGCGTCGCCGCATGTTGAGCGAAAGTGGGGAGAAGAAGAAGCATAATTAATTAATTTAATTGTTGTAACCAGCAAATGTTTGTAAATTACTAACCTTAAAATATAAGTGCCCGCGCCCGTGCCCGCGTACCAACCCACTCTATGTATGTATGTATGTACTATATGTGCGAGTAGTTATTACGAGTGAAATATGAGTAAGCGAGAGGGTAGGAGGTAATGAGTATGAGGACCAGTTCAAGCAAATATGTAAATGGCACATTAGTTTAACAATTGCATACATACATACACACACCAGTACATAAGCAGAAATGTATACATACATGTCAAGCAACTGTGTTTACTCAAATGTCGTATTTGCTGCTCTTCAAGAAATAAATAACAAAATTGGAAGAAGAAATATATACACAAATAAATGAAAATTTCGTTTTTTATTTCATATTCAAAGGGATATCGAGTGAGAACAAAGAAGGAAGTAGAGCAAAAACTTTATAGTTTGTTTTTGTTAATATGGGGTGTTCCTAAGAGCTTGGTAACTTACAATGATAACACAGAAAAGAAATATTTTTGGAATGCATTTTTTTTATTTTTTTGTACTATGATATCCGGCATACATACATATGTTCAACGCGGTTATGAGTTGCATAGTCCATTCGATCAATCCAATTTTTGTCTACTTGACGTCTGACGTCAATGGAGGCTTGACTATTGCAATAAAGCAATGTTAAGCGCGCTGTATGACAAGTTGAGCCATCTTCGTGTAACCAAATGTCGTCAATGTTTAGCTGATTAATTTTTGGAGACGAAAATTCAGTCGACATGGCTCGATAGCGCTTGCCATTCACCGTAACGGCAGCTCATTTCGCAGGAAATCAGGTCAGTGCTCTTTAAACTTAGATTTATCTAAATTTATTTTAGGTTCGCACTTCAACTTCAAAGTCTTTTGTGCCCTCAACTCTTTTCTGGACCCGCCTTTAGCAAGATATTCGCTTGATTGGTCGATTGTTTCAGGGTCGTAAGCATAAATCCAAGTCTCATCTCCTGTAGTGATGCATTTGAGCTTGTCCTGATAGCTTGAAAGCATTGTTTCACACACATCAACGCGACGAATTTTTTCCAAGAAATTGAGAGTTTTCGGTACCAAACGAGATTTGACTTTTCGTAGGCGCAAATGGTATTTCAAAATGGTTTTCACAGATCCTTCTGATATTCCGATCACATCAGTAAGGTCTTTAACAGTCAACCGACGATTTTTGAGCACTAACTCCTTCACTTTATTGACGTGTTGGTCATCTGTTGACATCGATGGTCATCCGGAGCGCTCCAAGTCATCAACACGTTCTCGACCCTCTTTGAAGTCTTTGTACCACTTATAAAAATTTTTCTGCGACATGGTCGAATCACCAAATGCCTTCTGCAACATGTTAAACGTTTCCACAGCCGAAATTGCATTCCGCAAACAAAATTTGATGGTACTTCTCTGAGAATCCTTTAGCTTTAGCTCTTCACTTCTAAGCTTCTCCTTGATGATGTGTTGTCTCATAGCAAGGAAGGGTTGGGGTCCTATTAATGACGAGGTCGCAACCTCTCTTGCCAACGCGTCCGCTATTTCGTTCCCGCTCAAGGACCAGTGAGGACTTTATCTCACCGGATAACAGAACCTGGAGTGCCACATTCCGGAAGTTTCTGTCTAAAGATGCTTTTAAAACTACTCATCGGCACAGAATGCTTGGTTTTGGGGGCATACATACATACATATATTCCAGCGCCTATGCCTTCTGTGCAGAGCACATTCTATGAACTTGGCGAACAGATGTATTCACAATTTGGAAGCATTGGATTGGTGTTAAGTAATTCATGATGACCTACCAAATCTCACTGAACAGAAATGTCAACACAGTTTGTTATGCTCAGCTTTCAAATTACAGCTATCGATATCGATAGTCAAGCAGTTTTATGCTGCCTCCGAACGGCGGATGCTCTTTATGAGGAGTTTTTTCATGACAGAAGTAGACTTGGAAGTTTGCCATTACCTGCCGAGGAGAGGCGACCAATGTTAGGAAAAATGGTTTCTATGATTTGGTGTTCCATGCCTGAATATTAGAACCTGTGCACTGCCTAATGGTAGTCACGCACCAACCTATTCGGCTATCTATGCAAAAACCGAATTAAACCAAGTTCAGTTTCTGGCAGGAGGAAAGGAGAGTTACGTAAAATTGCATTGCAAATACTTTTTTTGGAACAGTTTTATTTTTGGCCTTTTCCCGTATAAGGGATAAAAAATATCTACAGGTATTGAGAACCTAGTGGGAACCTCTTTCTTATATAGACTTGTTGAGTACGCCATACCTTTAAAATACCTCTACCAGAAACAGTGGAGAATATTTAGCTGCTTACTTACTTACCCTCTGTTTTTTGGGTGCGGGATTGATTGTGGCATTTAAAGGCCCACCTACTCCAAGCATACACAGAATTCCTCCCTCTCCCTTTCCCTCTTACCCTCAACCCTTTGAAAATGGCAGAGAAAATGTAGTTATTTAGAAGTTCATTGAGTTTTTTTTTATTGAAAGGGAGTCAAAACTTTATGAAGTGTCCAGATCAAGCATCAATCATTTATTGCCGCTTTTGGAGTGATGAAGTCCATTTTCATTTGAGTGGAAGCGTAAATAAGCAAAAATGTCGTTATTGGTCACCTAAGTGAGGATTTGGTGTCCATTATCAAGCAGTGAAAAAATTGGACCATATTTCTCCGAAAACCGTCGTGGGCAAGGAATTTCCGTGGACGGTGTCTCTGAACGGCGCATGCTGAGCAAATTACTTTCTGCCAATATTTATGGAATTTCCTTCCTTCAGTACACCCACATGGTTTCAGCAAGATGGCGCCACGTCGCACCTGGCCAGAGAGATCACGACAATTTCTTCCCAACAAACTGACCAGCCGTTTCGGTGCCATATCCTCTCCACTCAGTTCGCCTAATCTATTCTTGCCCTATGGACATTTTTCTGTGAGGGAACCTTAAAAATAAAGTCTATGAAACAAACCTAGCCACCATCTCAGCACTAAAATAAAATATCATTCGCGAGGATAGTGGCACCCGACATCACTTCTCCAAAGAGTGACATTGAGTACCTGACCAGATTCCAAGAGTGTAAGCGAAGTAATGGTCAACATTTAAAGCAAACAATTAAAAAAATAAAATCCGCACTTGCCTTTGAAATAATTAGTTATTGAATAAATTTTTGTCATTACTTTTTAAATTAACTTTTAATTACTATTCTGCGACCGGACGACTCTTGTTCATAAAAAAGTCAACCAACAATCAATTCCAGCATATGAAAGGGTTTCATTGTATTGCTGCATTTTCTTTTGAAACCAAATTTGATTAAAAGAAAAAATTTAAGGTAAAAAACACATGTGAAGGAAGCATCTCGCTCATCATTACTCACTCACTTACGATTTTTGTCAGTTAGGCCAAACCGCATTACCACGTTAAGTTGCCGGCGGACTACCAGGCGAACAGCAGCAACAGCTGAGTTATCCTATTTTTGATTCTTTCGCAGTGTTAGTTTTTATCGCCACCACTGTGCAGAGCATGAAGCACTATAGCGCGCTTTTAGGTGCAACTGACACAGGGCGTCGCTAATATAGCTAAGACCACAACCAGCTGTACGGATAGAAGGAATGAAAGTGAAAGGTGACCATGTTACCGCATTTTTTGGTATGTATACTTGGTGAAAGTAATTTTGTTTATTTCTTTTATTTTATTTTGAAAATATAAAATACAAATTTTTACCATTACCACATTTTTTTGCTGCGCTCTTTGTATGTTATCTCGTACTCTACAGTATTTTTTGAATTTTATTAATTTTTGGAATAAATTGAAAATTAATGGCATTAAATTTTTTAAGTAAATATTCAAAATTATATTCATATAACGGGGTTGTCAATAAGGGCGGGTAGATGTTGAAATGAAATAAAATGGCGTTTGCTGCGTGGCACGTAGCGCCATCCTGCTGGAACCACATGTCGCCTAGGTCCATATGGTTCAATATGGGCCATAAGAAATTGGAAGGGCCACCACGTCTACCGAAAAATGGGCGCAATGCGCGCAACGTTTGCGTTAATGAACACTCATTTTGATAATAAAGTTTTATCATTTGAACGGGCTGTTCAATCGTGTAACTTACCATGATGATTTGGCATAAGCAACTGAATAATAAACAAAAGATTTGACAGATGTCACCAAAACAAAATGGCTGCCACAGGGCGCCAAAATTGACCAGCGCCAATTGAAAACCCCTTTATAACGAAATGATTTTGAGCTAAATATTGTTTTGACCAAAAATATTGTTTGATGCCAACATAGCAAATCTACCATTTTTGGTAGCAAATCTACCATCCCTGGTGAAGAAAACGGAGTTCGTAAATTTAAGACTTAAAAAAATTCTGTAAAAGAAAGTCATGTTTGAAGAGTTTTTTTTTGACTTCGGTAATCCAACTTAAATTCTTTAACGTTCTTTTAGTCCTCAAATGTCCTTTCTAAAAGGGCTTTTTCGACTTTTCTTTGAACAACGTCTAAATGAGGCCGCAAAAAGGAAAGCGAGGGATTAATTGTTTCACAAAACTGATATATTTATGTATACTTGTATATAACGGGTGATCAATTAAGAGGAGTTTTTTTCATTTGCGTTTTTTTTACAGATCGCGCGCGAGTTGTGGCAAACTGTCATCGTGGATTTGTTGAACAGCGTTTGGCATTTCATCATGGAAAGACTTACACCGCAACAACGTCTACAAATTGTTCAACTGTATTATGAAAATCAGCGTTCTTTGACAAATGTTTTTCGTGCGCTTAGACCGCATTATGGTCAACATAATCGGCCTGCCTTAAACACTATTCGACATACCATCAACAAATTTGAATCCGAATATTCATTGGTGGATAATTCTCGACCGAATAGACCACGTCCAGCAAGAAGCATTGAGAATATAGCGGCAGTAGCAGAGAGTGTACGTGAAAACCGCGATGAATCGATTCGGCACCGTTCTCAGCAACTTGGACTGTCGTATGGAACAACTTGGTCAATTTTACGGAAGGATCTTCATTTAAAAGCATACAAAATACAGCTCGTACAAGAACTAAAGCCAAATGGCCTTCCTGCACGTCACCATTTTGCTGATTGGGCTCTTGAAAAGATTGAAGAAGATCCGCTGTTTTCGAGCAAAATTTTGTTCAGCGATGAGGCGCATTTCTGGCTCAATGGTTACGTCAATAAGCAAAATTGCCGTATTTGGGATGAAGAGCAACCAGAACAGGTTCAAGAGCTACCTTTACACCCAGAGAAAACAACGGTCTGGTGTGGTTTATGGGCTGGTGGAATCATCGGTCCATATTTTTTAAAAATGATGATGGCCGCAACGTAACTGTGAAAGGTGCTCGCTACCGTACCATGATATCTGACTTTTTGCTACCTGAAATTGAATCTAATGATCTCTACGACATTTGGTTTCAACAAGACGGAGCCACTTGCCATACAGCTCGTGAAACAATGACTTTATTGAGAAGTCATTTCGGAGAGCAGCTGATTTCACGTTTAGGACCTGTGAGTTGGCCACCAAGATCTTGTGATATCACACCTTTGGACTTTTTTCTTTGGGGATTCGTGAAGTCCAAGGTCTATGCTGATAAACCAGCTACGATTGAAGATCTGGAAGCCAACATTACGCGTGTTATTCACGACATACCAGTCGAAATGCTCGAACGGGTGATTGAAAATTGGACCTTCAGAATGGACCACCTTAAGCGTAGTTGCGGCCAACATTTGAATGAAGTCATATTCAAAAAGTAAATGTCAAAGAATGTCCTTTCAAATGATAAATAAAGGTTTTGAACATAATTTACATTTTTGTTTTTTTTTAACTATTGAAAAAAGCACCTCATGATTGATCACCCGTTATATATACATACCATACAATATTTTTTTTTTTTATTGAAACGTTATAAAATTTGCATACATTTCATGGTATTACGCCTAGCTTAAGCTAAGTGGGGTTCATTTAGTTTGATTCTCCAGTTTTCAGTCCATGCGACAACTTCGTCTATCGATGCCTGTAACTTTTAGTTGATTCATTTGGTTATTTCCATAGGCTAAGATACACGTGTCATCAGCTAAAGTGGATATCTTACTTGAATTTGAAACAGGTAGTTCTGCAGTATAGAGCAAAAACAGTACTGGCCCAAGAATGCTGCCTTGTGGTACACCAGCTTCAATTTTTTTAATGTTTGAATATGCTTGTCTTTGTTTCACTCTAAAGTATCTGTCTGTGAGATATGATTCCAATAGCAAAGTATATTGATATGGGAGCATCGCTCTGAGCTTACGGATTAGACCTGCGTGCCACACTTTATCAAACGCCTGTGCGACGTCAAGGAATATTGCTGAACACACTTGATTGTTTTCTATGACCTCTTCTATGATGTGTACTATATGTACGATGTATCTGATCTATCGTTGAATGTTTTTCTCGAAATCCAAATTGGTGAGATGGTATTAATTGTTTATTAGAAATTATATTATTTAATCGTTTGGAAAATAGTTTTTCAAATAGCCGATGGCTGGGAGTAATGCTATTGGGCGGTAAGATGTGACTTCGTAGGGATTTTTCCCTGGCTTTGGGATCATTTTAATTTCAGACATTTTCCAATGCATTGGTATGCATTTAAATTCAATGCATGATTCATTATTAAAGAGAGTTTGATTAGCGCTTTGTGGGATAAGTTCTTTAGCACTTCGGCTGTGATTACGTCAAATCCTGGACCTTTCTTTTGTTTTAGTTTGGAGATTTCATTTGCTACCTCATCTGTGGAAAACTTGTAATTTCAACAGATTCTTGCACAGCATAGGGAAACAAAGTGTTATTTATCGCGAAAAATCATCTTTAGTGACGAGGCGCATTTTTGGATGAATGGCTGTGTTAACAAACAAAATTGCCGTATATGGGACGACACCAATCCACACGAGGTTCACCAGGTGATAATGCATCCTCAAAAAGTTACCGTTTGGTGGGGATTTTGGGCCGACGGCGTCATTGGTCCGTACTTTTTTGAAAACGACGTTGGTGAGGCGGTCACCGTCAACAGCGAGCGCTACACAGCGATGATAACCAATTTCTTATGGCCCATATTGAACCATATGGCCCTAGACGATATGTGGTTCCAGCAGGACGGCGCTACGTGCCACACAGCAAACGCCACGATTGACATTCTGCATGAACGATTTGAGGGTAAGGTTATCTCTCGCAGGAGTGATGTGAATTGGCCACCAAGGTCATGCGATTTGACCCCGCTAGACTTTTTCCTGTGGGGTTTCATGAACTCTTAGGTTTATGCAAATAAACCACAATTGACCGATGCTCTAAAGGTGAACATAACACAGTCCATCGCTCAATTTCAGCCGGATCTATGCGGAAGAGTAATTGAAAATTGGACCACTCGGATTCGTTCTACCGTAAGAAGCCGAGGCGGGCTTTTGAATGATGTCATATTCCACACTTAATGGCAAATATGCGCCTTTCAAATAAAAAAATAGTTTTGTCAATAACTCACAAACAGCTTGTTTTATTCCATTTCAACATCTACCCGCCCTTATTGAAAACCCCTTTAGAATATTAGATTGGCTTTGCCTTTCCACCTTTTTTAACAATTTAACAACGCCGTAAAGTCATCGCTGCAAAATCGCTTCATGTTTAAAACTGCATTCAAAGTCGTTTCGTTTAAGAAAATTTCATTAGATTCTTCGGTCAGCCAGTACTTTTATCGTAAATAGTTTCCATGCTTTCACCAGTAACAAGATTCAAGCGGAAATCTACTAGCGGCAAACCATCTTTGGGTTAGAATTCAGGTAACCTATTCCTATACATTCTTTTGGAAAAAGTTTTCTATGGTTTCCATTCGAACCTGCGCCTAGGCTTCTTTTACGAAAAACGTACAGTGGTCAAATAAAATATTCGGCATAAGTAATAAAGTTTATTATTTTGTCAATAAATAACTGTTAAATGTTAATCTTAACAAAAGGAAGGAACACAAAGTTTTATTAAGGAACCAAAATGTAATATTCAATACAAAAAATGAGATTTCAAAACAAAAATGGTAAAAAAAATTCATGACTTAAAAAATAAATAACAAGAAGCAAGCAAAAAAAGTATTCGACATTGGTAATATTTTTAAAATTTATTAATGATACTACAACTTTAGTAGCGAATTGCTTTTCCTTGTCGGCACATTTCTTATTGTTTGGGAAGTAACAGATACGCCTATGTGCTCCTCAGTGAATTTTGCCAAAACCGTGGCATTATTTTTCGGATCTTTTCTCACTTCCCGCACGATTCGCCATTCATCTATTTCCGTAAGCTTGCGAGGTCGACCAGTCCTTTACTTGTTTATCACTGTGTTTTCTGTCTTGAATTTTTTTATGATATAATGAACAGTAGTTCTTGGTTTCTGAACAATCTCTGCTATGCTTTTTTCGGTCTTTCCTAATTTGCAATGATGTATTATTAAATTTCTTACATCTAGAGAAGTTTCTTTGCTTTTACGTCCCATCTTCGTGATCACTTTTACAAAAATGAGTAAAAAATGCTTGTAAATAATAAACAAGAATGCATCCAAAAAGATGACTGGGTGTTAAAATGTGAAATATTGGTTAATTTTATAACGGTATATTCTGAAATACTGTAGTAAGTTATATTAATCAGAAACTTAAACATTTTTAGGGAATACTAGCATTTTGAAATCAATTTTAAAAAATTACTCTAATGTCGAATAGTTTTTTTGACCGCTGTACCTATATTGCCTCTAAGTTATTCAGATTTTTTTTAGTCTACTATTCAATATGTCACTCCGTAGTGGTGAGTTTATCGATGCCTAGAAAGTTGCTACGGTTATTCCTATTTATAAAAGTGGAAAGAAGAGTGACGTATGCAATTACAGGCCTATATCGAAACTCTGTAATATTTCTAAGTTATTCGAATGCATAGTTAAGGATAAGATTTATTTCTCCGTTAAAAGTTTAATCTGCTCTAATCAACATTGTTTTGTCACGGGACGTTCTACACTTTCGAACCTTGTAGTTTTTAATGAATGCTGTATCTCAGCGTTTTCTTTTGGATATAAAGTCGACTCTACGGATTTCTTCAAAGTTTTCGATAAAGTCGTAAGATACTGATTCATAAACTAGTCTGTCTAGGCTTTCACTCTGACTCATGTCGTATTTTGTAAGTAATAGGTAGGTTGTGTGTTGTCTATATTGGCGACATGCCATCTGCACCCTTTCGTGCAATGTCCGGCGTCTCTCAGAGCAGTATTCTAGATCCGCTCCTTTTCATATTGTTCGTTAATGGCATTACTTACAGCTTTTCGTATACTCAGTTTCTGTTATACGCTGATAAAATGTACTCGTTAGTAAATTTCGCAGATGATATGTCGAATCTTCAAGCTGAGATGGACAATCTTTATTCGTGGGGCTGTAGATCTCATCTTTGCTTAAATATTAAAAAATTGTTTTCATGCCACTTACTCGAAATCGCGTTTTATTTATGAGAGCTCCTATAATATTGCCAGCCATGTCCTAGAGACTATTGAACAAATAAAAAATGTTTATTTTTGATACGAAATTTACATTCATTAATCACATTAACTTTATCATTTGAAAATCGGAATTCTGGCACCCATACACATTAAAATTGCTTTACAAATCTTTTGTACGTTCTCACCTTGAGTAGGCCACTATTGTTTTGTGGCCGTATCATCAATTCTCAATTAATAGGATTGAGAAATGCTAGAGAGTCCCAAAGGGTTTTCTTAAGTATGCTTCGTGGTCTTTACGTTTTACTAAACCTCTTCCTCATATAATACTCGTTTACTTCTTTTAAAAGTAGAACATTTGTTCCCTCCTTAACTCTTGTGTATATAACATTTTAAAGGAAGATTTGGATTGTTCTACTCTTCTGGAAAAAATAAACTTTTATGTTCCAAGAAGATAACTTCGAAATGTCTACCCTTTTTATGGTAGTAATAGAAAAACAAATTATGCCCCAAACGCGCCAATTGCTCGCGCTCTAAATGAATTCAATCGGATCTCATTCAATCGGAGCTTGATTTTTCTCTGTCTAGTGATGTTTTCACTAACCTTCTGAAATCGGGTATATACATATGTAATATTATGTAATTTTTGTAAGTAGTCTGTAAGAATCTCTTGTTCATAGACTTTATATTTAAATAAATTAATTGATTAAATTAAAACTAACTGACATTTGTTGTTGGATGAGGATTTTTTGTATGATCAAGATGAAGACCAGAAATCAGAGAAGAGGTTGAGTGTAAACACCTTCGAATGCTGTATTATTATTCAAATACCTGCAAAACACTCAACTATACACACTTACACATGTACTTATGCATACACACATATACATATATACATACACATTCTTGCGTTTATTTGTAATTACATTTAAAAATTAGTTTATCTGTCATTCTTTTTAAACTAAGGCGATTTAAATATTTGTTCATTCGTTTGACTTTGCTAGATTAAATCTGCCATGAAATATTGTACGAGTACATATCACATAAATACACACACACATACACCCATACATACATATGCAAATGTAACCATGTAAGCGAGCATACATACAAATACCAACATACCGACTTAAGCAAAAATGTATGAAGTTGATGGCATTCAAAATTATGAGATGATTGCTTTGAACAGACGGTGTTTATACTAAACGGGATTTACTAAATTGCTCCCTATCCAAATGGGTGGAGACGAAAAATCTGGCATAGAGAGAAAGCATTTAGTAAATTATTACACGGTAATTTCAACATTTTTGAAAACATTTGTCCATTTAATAAATTTGAAAGAGATAAGCAGCAATTGCTTAATGGCAATACACAACCAACCCAGCAGAAAATTATCGTTTAATTTTTTAAGTCAAACGCTTGTCGACACTAGTAAAAATATGTTCTTGTTGCGATTTATTAAATCAAAGTTATAGAAAAAGTTGTATTCTTCTAAAATCACAAGCCGTTAGGAGTCACGGTGAGAGAATTCAGAACGGACCGTTAATCGGCTCTCAGCGATTTTAAGGTAGTACTCTGCTCAAATACCAATTTTTTATAAATATATTTAGGGATTTTTTTTAAGAAAATAAAATGCGATCGTTGTGATTTTATAGTATGTTATTATTGACATCAAATAGTACCCAAAAACAATTTTTTTTAATATTTTTTTGCAGTAGTGGGGCACCAAAGTAAGCGTCTTAAAAAAAAGATAGGTGGCTTGTCAACAAGAGCTTGGCTCTTCAGGACATCTGAAACGAAATGCGCTTGCAGAATTCTGTTGCCGAATGCGCTAGAACCTGGCAGCTGAAGTAACTCTCACAATCTTACATCCGATGGTCAAATCTTGTAATCTATCATTAATTATTGCAATTATCATCCTTAGTTAGGAGTGGGCAATAATCTCTAAGGTCACCCATTTGCAAACAAAATCAAGAAAGAGGGAGGAAGAAACTCCATATTCACCAGTTAGGGATAAATGAGTTTATGCACGATGTACAGAATAGAAAAGTGGCACCCATTTCGTACCGTCATTCCGTTCTCAGTGAGTTTGACAGAATAGTTGTGTGTGTGCAACGTCACACTGGCACAATTGGAGGTTGTAAACATAGCAATTCATTCTGTTATTTGTGCAATTTCTTCACATTTTTGCACCAGTGTGACGATACACAAAAAATATTCCTCTCTACGGGAATTGCCTTTTATATAATATATTGCGGCCGATAATGAAAAAATAATTATGAAAATATATTTAGTGCTTTTCAAAATAGTCCCCTTGGATGTAAAAGCATTTCTGCATTTTCTTGAACGAATTTTCAAATCACTTTTGCCACTCAGAATGGCAGCTTCATCAGGCGCTGAAAAATGTTGACCTCACGTTTTATTTTTGATGTTCGGGAACAAAACAAAAAAATCATTAAGTGCCAAATCAGGGCTATAAGGCGGATGACCCATTAATTTGATCCTTTGTGTGCTTAAACATTTTCTTGTGGGAGTCGACACGTGAGAGCTCGCATTGTCGTGGTGAAGGATGATTCCTCTTCGGCGGTTGGTTTACGTAATTTTACGAAAACTTCTGGCAAACAAATTGTGTTGATTGTGTACCACTCAGAATTGGCTGTTCTCTGGTGATACAGCTACGACATGACCAGTTTTTCAGAAAAACCAGGCGACCATTTGCTCTGAGGTGTTTCTTCCGCGAACAATTTTTGTGGGATTTAACTGGTTTTGGAACACCCATATTGTCGACAATAGCCGCTTGTTTCTGGCTCATAAGCATAGACCTACGATGTTATAGACCTGCTTTGAACTACCGTGACCGAATTTATTCAGCATTTTTTTACATCAATCGTCACAATCGACCTCCTTTGGGTCAAATTATGCGATAACCAACGAGAACAAGTCTTCTTGGCGACAAAATGTTCCTGTGCTATTGTATGTATGCTCAATGTTGCTTCTATCTCGCGATATGTCACATGACGATCTTGCGTTATCAAATGACGTCCAGCACCGATGTAACTGGCACAACAACAGTTAACCTTAACGAAATATATCCTGAAGGATCCATGGTCGCGTTTTACAGTGGTTAACTATGGTGCTTCAGCGTCAAAAATGTAAGTAAAGCACTCTCTTCTCGATTACCTACGTCGAGAACCGTAATAAATCGTTGAAAAAAATGTTCACGATTTAATTCCCCACTGAAAAAAGAACAAATAAAGCTCGCAAGTGGAAACGTTATATCCAAGTTTACGCTAAAAAGTACAGAGCGTCTCGAAAAAAGATATCGAATTACAGCTCATTAAACCTCGTGTTCCAAAGGCGGAAAATATAAAAAAAACTACCTTCGTATAAAGGCATTTGCAGTTCAGTATTCATATCAGATATCGATAGTCAATGTGTATTGTTAAGAGTTGATTCTATTTGTATTTATTTCAAAGTAAAACAACCCAGTGTTTAATTATTTATCATCTCACTATCAATTGTCTCATAGCCAACAAAAGATTCTATTTCATTTTCGGGCTGTTTTGGGTGACCGCGGATGTTCATAGATGATCAAATGAGCATACCGATTACTTAAAGTACGACAATGACACTTAGCGAATATTTACTATTTTTTTTATTATTTGAGTAGCTTTGAAAAAAAAACATTCCAATCCATCCATAACGCAATAAAATCCGTCTCCCTTGATATTCTTGGAACAACCGCAGTTGCGACAATCTTGGTTTGACGCGGAATGGCGAAGCGCCATCAACAAAAAGAACGAAGCATATCAGGAAAAGTTGTGCCACAAAACACAGGTCACCCCTGAGGATTATAGGTAATTGCGCAAGGAAGAAGAAAAGGAAGAAAAGGCTCTATGAACTCGAGCCAAAAGGAAAAACTACAACAAAAACTTTTGTGCATCGCTACAAGTGCAACATGATACCCCAGATTCGCGTCAGTTCTATAAAGAAATCGGTAGTGACGGATCAAAATTCAACCCTAGAATGTTGTACTGTAAGAACATTAGTGGAAATTTACTTACTGACACCAATCATATTCTAAACAGAGGGGTACTTTGATGAGGATCTCAATGGATGCAGCGAATCTGACGAATCAGGTTAGTGTCGTTCGAAACTTTCCCGTAAGCGCAACCAAACAGAAATGAATGAGAAGTACACGAAGCGTTTTGAGGTAGTATTTTATGCACGCATTCGAAAGGGCCGAAATTATCTTACGCCGCGGCTGCAAAGGTGAGTAAAAAATCAAAAAAGTTTGTTGTGATGTGAGATCAGCGGTATAAGGTATACAAAAATGTTGATGACTTTTCCGAGCGCGGCTTGCAGCGAGTGACGACAAAAAAGGATAAACTGATCGTCCAACTTTTCAAGCGGAACCCTTCGTTGTGACTACGCCAAGCATGTACAATTCTTGCTAAAAAGGGAATAGATGGGAGTATCAACACCATAGAACGTGGACTAAAGGAGGCGAACATATCCTACCGTCCCACATCATCAAAACCACTGCTCTCAGAAAAACACTTTGAGAAACATCAAAACAAGAAAATGGCGTCACAAAAATGGACTGTCCTTCCCAGTCCCCATTGAAAATAAGTGGGGAATTATGAAGACGCATCTTGCTAGTAGTCCAGTCCATGATTTAAAGCAGCTCGTGCGTCAAGTTCGCATCTAGTCCTGGTTTTCGACGAGCTAAGCAGAAAAGCTGGCTCAAAACATGAAGGAGAAACCGAGCTATACTTATTCCCTACTGTTTAATCTATCCCTTGAAAAAGTAATATGGGAGGCTGGCGTAACCATAGACGGAACTAAATTTTTCAAATCGGTACAAATCCTGGCATAAGCAGATGATTTTGACACTATAGCGACATCCTTGATAACCTTAAATAAGGCTTTTTAAAAATTGATTCAAACATCTCGGTGTTAAAATACACAATAGAAACGACACAAATAGCATTTGCCGCGAACCGACACTACTTTCCGTTACAAAGAAACCTAAGACCCAGCACTTATAGTACATATTTATAAATGCTAGTGAAACTTGAACACTAAAAACGCCTATGAACAAAACCTCAACGTTTTTGAGCGTAAAACCCAACTAAAAATATTTGGTGCTGTTTGCTGAAACGCCATTTAAAGATTATGAAGATATGATTCAATCACAAGCTTCAAAGGCTGTATAAACACCTTGCCACCCTTGCCACGGCAATAAAGTTTAACCATCTACAATGGGCTGGTCACAATATAAGTACAGACGAAGCATACCGACCGATCGTTGAATGGCGTAGATCGGGACGCTGAGCTATTTGGTATACCATACGTTGCTGGAGAACTCAAGCGAGGGATAAATCGAACTCGATACAAATGTTACAGCTAGCCATGATCCTGATCGGGTTGTTGAGCTAACGATGATGATAATTATTAGAGTACAAAGTTTTATTAGAGAATTTCATTTGAATGAATACATTTGGAAACACAATATGATATGATACATTTATGTACGTACGAATATAATTTAGTTTTTCCTCAAGTATCAATCGACAAAACAATAACAAGGAAGTCAACTAAAATCACCCACAATGATGCTAAGCAGAGTTTGCGCCCTTTCTTGTGCGGAATAGAATGACTGAGTTCAAAAAAACTGATCAACTATGAATATTCCTTATTCAGTTTTCTACTGGGATGCTTTGAGAATGTATATGGATATATGTGGGTACATACACTCATACGATGATGCATAAGGATGCTTAGCTGCAAATATTTTTAGAAACGCGCTCATATCATAAATTGGTGACAAGCGTTTAATGGTATTAGATCGGAATTAAAGGTATTTAAAATATTACCCAGGCAATTTGCCGCATGCAAGAGAGGTAAGAAGAAAAGCGATTGAGGATCAGAGTTACACAGATGGTCTTTTATATATATTTTTTATATATTTTTTAATAAAGTTACAAATTGAATAAATAAAAATCGTGCCCTGATGAGCGCCGTTTGCGGCACCACTGGCATTCATTAAACTCTCTTTAAGTGAAATTGTTGTTGGTGATAGAAAGACGGCAATGCAACATTGCAACAAGTCACACAATGCACAATCACTGCGGCGGCAAGTAATTTTGAAACGCACGGCAATAAACAGCAACGGAACTTACAAATGAATGTATGTGTACTACACACATTACTGCATTTTCAATGTTCGCGTCCGCAAGTCGATTTTGCTTTCCTCATTGACTCTTCGACACGAATTTATTTTTGAAATAATTCTCTGGTAAAGAGCTAAATGTGCACCCGAAATTATATTACCTTATATTGACAAGTTTTGCCTATTTATTTATTTCCCTACTTATTTCTTAATTTCAATTATTTTTTTTTAGAAATATTCTTGATAATAGAAGACCAAGTTTCAAACTTTATGCAAGACTTATAAAAATTCGACAAATATGCACAATTATTAATTGGAATTTTTTCAAAAAATTTTAGTACGCAGTTTTATATACATATATGCATATATAATTGGTGCGTACACCCTTTTTGGGTGTTTAGCCGAGCTCTTCCTCCTATTTGTGGTGTGCGTCTTGATGTTGTTCTACAAATGGAGGGACCTACAGTTTTAAGCCGACTCTGAACGGCAGATATTTTTTTATGCGGAGCTTTTTCATAGCAGAAGCATACTCGGAGGTTTGCCATTGCCTGCCGAGGGGCGACCGCTATTAGAAAACCTTATTCTTCACTTTGTTCTTTCACCGAGATTCGAGCGTACATTCTCTCTGAATTCCGAATGGTAGTCACGCACCAACCCATTCGGCTACGGCGGCCACTCATAGCGCATTAAATTTTAGTCTAAGAAAGTGAAAGTTTGAAGTCTTTGAAAATTATACCTGATTTTTTATAATATTTTTCTCCGAAAGTGTTGCAAATTTTTTTTCGTGATAACGAATGCACTACATTTTTTATGTGATGCCCTTGTAATAATTTCGGTTCGTTATCGGCGGCCTCGGTAGTCTAGCGTAAGTGCACTAGCCTGCCATCCCAGAGGTTGTGGGTTCGAATCAAACGTAAAGCGCGATCCTCCTACTTTCCCTTTTTCTAAAAAAAAAACAAATCTCATTTCTCAAACCCAAAAACCTCATCCATTCCATCCTTACTCTCGCACAATAATCAGCATATTATTTGCAGTGGCGCCAGCAAGAGGAAGTGGGCAACTGCGGTAATAGCGCAGATACATCAAATTTAGCGAAGTCCTCAAAAATCTGTGCGATCCTACTACAGAAAAAATGTCAAACACAGATGGCGCTCCAAGCAGTAAAGAAGGCGGGTTTGCTAAGCAACGACAGATTTGCATTTCCACCACTTTGGAAACCAACGCAAAACAAGTCTTGTCGAGGCCCCCGAGAGGAGTGAACAAGGAGAAAAACAATTGGGTATAAAAAGACACATTAATAGTGAGAATTCATTTATTTGGAGCGATATATTTTGCATTACCATGTACTTATATTTATATATGTACGTATTGATTAGAAATCTAAGTCTAATCTAATTTCATTAAAATTTAGTAAAATCCCGCAACAAACTTACTTTCTATCCCTAAAAATTTATTATTATTCGTAAAAATGAAAAAAAATAAATTTTGTTAAGGCAACAAGTTACAGAATCCGGAAAAGACAATCCTGGTACCATTCCCCCGGAGAAGAAAACTATTTAATGATAGAATCGACACTAAGAAGTACAAGGATCAGCGTTTCCAGACAGTCGGTTCTACGTAACCGGAACGACTAGAATTTATATTCGGCCAAGGAATGCCATTTCTGCAGCAATCCCTGTATATGTATGTATGGGGGAAAACTTGGAGTCTATCGCACAGAAAGACTTACTGGTCATTTACTATTAATGTAAAACGAATAGTCACTTATGATTCCGTTAGCTTGGTTGGATAAAACTAGGCAAATAACTTGAAGAACGAAATTGCGTAAATGCCTACGATTGTTGTGTATCGGTATAATTGGGGCAATACGTATCTGCTTCACTACTGCACTCAGCACACTTCTGCGTATAGCCTTAGGAACACTAAGACTTAATAATATTTCTGACAACAGAATCGGAAATTTCACAGGCATATGGAAATCGCAAAGAAATTCATAAACAATCCGGCAGTGTAAACGCGCGATACAATAACTGCTGTGCCAAAAATCAGTAGGGAAGAAAGATAAACCATTTAAGAAAAATAAATATTTCAGATCGGACACGCTGGGAGACAGGCAACCCATACATTCAATCTGGCTCAGAAATCTTGTACACAGATGAGTCAAAGCCTGATATGGTGAGAATATTGCAGGTATCCTTAGGCCGAACTGTAAAAGATCGATACCCATAAGACATTTCGTCTTTCAGGGGGAAATTCATGGCAGAGAATACCTTTGAAAAGTCAGACAGTCTTATGTGAACTGCAGTCAAAACTAATGTTTCATTGTTTTTAATACCCTGGGATTAAACAACACTATTTTTTTTTTTGGGTTGGGTACCAGGTCATGACGGTTATGATGGCAACGAACAAGTGGCTACGTAACGGAACTATTCACTATTTTAAAATTCTATGGACCAGAACCCTTTTGTGGGCTAAACAAAGCCCACAAAAAGAAACTTATCAAAGACTGGAAAGACAGAGAATTCAGGCACAATGGATGGAGAGACGAGGACAGAGCGCTCAGTTTATTCTTTCCTTCAGAAGAGCACCAAATAAATCGAATGTTCTTAAACATAGATAGAGAGGGCTTGCGACCCTCTCTGGACCCTAAAGCGGGACATTGTAGTATTCGTTATCATCTCAGGAAGCTAGAATTAATAGAAAAGGGTCTGCCATTTTTGCGAACCAGATGATGAAACTCTTACGTACGATCTCTGCGAATAATAGTAATAATGATAATATAATTTTCACAGATACGCAAAATAGAGCGTGCAGGGTCTTAACCCATTTTCTTCAAACAGTTGGTGGTACAAGCTTCTTCTTCTTAATTGGCGCGATAACCGCTTACGCGATTTTGGTCGAGTTTAACAAAGCGCGCCAGTCGTTTCTTTCTCGTGCTGACCGGCGCCAATTGGACACACCAAGTGAAGCAAAGTCCTTCTCCACCTGATCTTTCCAACGCAGAGGAGGCCTTCCTCTTCTTCTGCTACCACCAGCTGGTACCGCATCGAATACTTTTAAAGCCGGAGCGTTTGTGTCCATTCGGACGACATGACCCAGCCAACGTAGCCGCTGGATCTTTATTTGCTGCGCTATGTCTATGTTGTCGTAAAGCTCATACAGCTCATCGTTCTATCGTCTGCGATATTCGCCGTTGCCAACGTGCAAAGGTCCAAAAATATTACGCAGAATCTTTCTCTCAGACACTCCAAGCGTCGCTTCATCGGATGTTGTCATCGTCCAAGCTTCTGCGCCATACGTCTTGTGGTACAAGCTTACTAAATACGAAAAAAGCGCAGCTTGCCACTACCTTCAATATTTACTCCGGGCGAAGATTCTGAAGCCGTCTGCGCGCACAACTTTTGGGACTTAAAAAATTTAATTTTTTCGTGGCTATCCTCAAAATATAATCCCTTTCTCGCAATATACCTAAGGGTTTTTTGAACAAAAACTATATTTTTTTAAGCAAAATGATTCACTAAAGCGGACAGTAATTTATGAAGAATATGAAATGTAACGGGACATAGGCATACTATTTAGTAGCTTCACATAAATGTCTCTGTACTTTTAATTAAGTTTCTGACTAATGACAGTTTCTTGCTGCATATACGAGTAGATACTTACAAACATTCTCATACCCTGCAGGGAAGTCTATGACATGCGAACAGGTCCACACATGATGAATTTGGAGCCAGTACCAGTTCGGCGAAGGACTTAAATTCTGAGGTTGAAGAGCGAAAAGCTTTACATTCTGGTCATTTAGCAAAACTATAATAAAAACCGAATTATATCGGAACTACGAGGAATAAGACGGATGGTCTAACACTGCGATGTTGCACTTGGCTAGAAACCTATTGAAACGCATTGTGGAATCAGCCGCTGCATTGTTTTTTTTGTTTTTATTTTTTTGAACTTATTACTTATCTCTTTACAATTCGGGAAATATTTTCCTAAATAGTTGTTGTTGTTGCACAAAGCTGCTGGAATGATAATTCTTGACCGGATAGAAATAGTTCACTGAGTACAGCGAATCTCCGTGCATGAAACACCAAATGATAGAAAAAGTATTTTTCCCTTAGCTGTCGCCTCACGGTAGGCAATGGCAAGCCTCCGAGTACATTTCTGCGATGCAAAAGCGCCTCACAAGAAAATATTTGCCGTTCGGAGTCGGATTGAAACTGTGGACCCTCCATTTGTGGAATGGGACTAACACCATTTTATTTACTTTTCAGCTGCTGAAAATATTTCCTGTTCTTTTATTTGTCAAGTAAATTCTAGTTTTGCAGTCCTGCAGGGTTTGATGGGATATGTTGGGTATACTATGATCAAAAAGTCCGTGGAAGGTGATGTTGACTGTTTTCTTCGATTGCTAAGGCGTAGTGCACCATGCGTACCTTTCATCGGACCAGACAGTCAATAAAGAATATTATTTATCCGTTCTGAAGCATTTTAGAGATGCTATATGTCGCAAACGGCCGGAAATGTGGGCAAACAATTTTTGGATTTTGCATGATGATAACGCGTCATCGCACCGAGCCCAAATTTTGCTGGATTATTTGACCAAACACCAAGTAAATACCATCGTGCAAGCACCGTATTCACCTGATATGACCCCGTGCGGCTTCTTTTTGTTTCTCAAGTTGAAGTTACCACTTAGTCGATGGAGATTTCAGTCGATACAGGAGATCAAAGAGAATGCGACAAAGGAGCTGAAGGCCAGCCCTTCGTCGGCCTTCCAGGGGTGCATGGAGGACTGGGTTAAACGTTGGCACATGTGTGTTGCTTCAGACGGGTCATATTTTGAAGGAGATAAAATAAATTTGCCTGAAGTGTAACTCTGTTTTGTTTTATTTAAACATTCCCGGTACTTTCTGATCATAGGGTATTTATAGATATATGTGTGCGTGTGTAGGTATGAATACCTGGGATACTCATCAAGTGAGTCAATGAGCTATGTAACCAATGCGTAATTATGCAGCTTTTTACACGACAAACACAGCACACACACATACAGGGTTAATATTCGCTTGTCCTCGAGTCATAAAATTTCACCTAAATATTATCGCAAGCTCATTAAA
>JAYXIM010012427.1:0-10701 GCA_037575425.1 Anastrepha fraterculus | reverse complement strand
AACTGCCAAGCCTTTTCACCTGGGAAATTGGAATAGTATCTCTCAAGCAGAAGTTCTCGGGATAAGGGAAGCTTGCAGGATAATTATAAACCATCCAACGCAACTATTTTAAGTGTAGATAGTCAAGCAGCCTTCTTAGCTTTAAAGCCACCTATATATATAAATATATATTGGCGCTTACACCCTATTTGTGTTGTCCTGCTTGACGTTGTTTCACAAATGGCAGGACTTAAAGTTTTAAACGACTCCGAACGGCAAATCGTTTTTTTATGAGGAGTTTTTTCATGGCAGAAATACACTCGGAGATTTTCCATTGCCTACCGAGGGGCGACCGTTAATAGAAACAACTTTTTCTTCATTTTGGTGTTTCACGGAGATTCGAACCTACGATCCCTCTGAATTCCGAATGATAGTCACGCACCAACCCATTCAGCTACGGCGACCTATAACTAATTCAAAAATCGTCACGACAGACGTCACTCCCATCTGGGTAGCTGGCTATAGAAATATAGACGGAAATGAAAAATTTGATGAACTGGCAAGACAGGGGGCATCCTATAACAAATGCAAAGCGATAGAAATAGGCTGTCCGCAAGGCGTACGCAAAAGGTTAATCCAGAAGCAGGCCGTTGACAAACGAACTAACATGGATATCTGCAAAATAACTAAACAAACATGGCCCAATTTCAACAAATCCAGAACTTACGAGTTGTTTAGAAAGTCACGAACAGACATATTCAGAATTACGATAGATGTCATAGCGGCAATCAAGAAGAATCTAAAGAAACAGTATTTCACTATCTGTGTGAGTGTCCAAGTCTGGGCGTAGAGTACCCAGGTAGAATGCTTAGGGTATTCTCGATGGTTATCTTGAAAGAAATTACAGAAAAAAGAATAGCGGACATAAACGGATTCATAGTCAAATTAGGACCGTTCCACTAATAAAAAGCAGTGGCATTTTTGTACTAACTGTGGCATTTTTGTAAGGCGACTAGACATAGTGCAGCTCGGCTCCTCGTGCTAGGTCATGTCATTCGAATGGATACAAACTTTCTAGCTCCGAAAGTATTCGATACGGTACCAGTTGGTGATAGCAGAAGAATAGGAAGGACTCTGTTGCGTTTGAAAGATCAGAGGAAATGGGACTTAGTTCCACTTTGTGGGCTCAGCTGGCGCCGCGAGAAGACTGGTGCACTTTGTTAAACTCGATCAAAATCTCTTCAGCGGTTTAATACTTTGAATAAATTATTTAGATTAAGGCTTAGTGATATAAACTTTATAAAAAATATTTGTTATAAAGGGTGGTTAAGTTTCAAGGGCCGGTGTTGATTTTGAATAAAATACAATTTTTTTAAGAAATTATTGTGATTTTTCTTTATATTGGTATGGATCAATTACGTATGAAACAAAATATCGGCCAAATGGCCGCCGCGGCCTCGGCGG
Organism: Anastrepha fraterculus; assembly: GCA_037575425.1. Lineage (NCBI taxonomy): Eukaryota > Metazoa > Arthropoda > Insecta > Diptera > Tephritidae > Anastrepha > Anastrepha fraterculus. The sequence continues at coordinate 9,258 of JAYXIM010012427.1, read as the reverse complement.
CACACCTCCAAAGACCACCAAATGCAAATAGTTCCTTATCTAAATATAAAAAAACAAAATTCAATTTTCGGCATTTAATTGATATGAAAACCTAAAAGTTCAGCAAAAAGTGTATTTACTCAGCAATGACATAAACGAAAATTAACATTAAATACCCGGTAGCTACCTGCCTAGACCTGGGAACTTCACGCCATTCAATTTCCAAACTTTAGCTGTGCTTACCGGTCATTGGACAATCGGCACTCACTCAGAAAAGCTGGGCTTATTATTTACTCCCCATTGCAGAAGCTGTGCGAACCTTTCAGAGCCGTAGACTGTTGCGCACTTTCTCTGTAAATAGCCGGGTTTGGCTGCCAGTGCTTGAACCTAAATCCCATCAATCTTTCTCCGTTACATCAACAGCTTTGGTTGATTTAGTGCTACTTGGGGAGTGCCAGTGGTACTTCACCCATTTCACCTACCTTTTCCGAACCACAACATTAGCCATTTTATTATTAATTATATAAACTTTTTTAAATAAAAGTTTTGTATATAAAGTGAAATTGCGAGGAAAATATAAGCGCTGCCAGAAAGTTTTTAATGATTTCTCAAAAATTGTTAAACTTAAGTGCAAGTTTAAGAGTAATGTTTGAGAAATTGACTCATATTAAAGAACAAGAAATGCTCAGTCTGTAAACTGAGTGTCAAAGGTTGGAGGTATTTTTTCTTGCGTTTGCTGGGATATGTCGCTTGCTGCAATTTCCGTTGTGGCTGCAGTTGTATGCGTTATGTAGATGATTTCATCAATAAGATGAAGGTTAAAGAGATAGAACCCTAAGTTGTGGGTGGTGTTGTGTGTTTGTGGTTATGATTTAATTGATTTTCATTTTAAATATAAATTAATGAATATGCGTGCACAATTTAGTGGTTTTCCGCACTGATGAAGCTGTTTAAAGTTTTTTCATTATTTTAATATGAAAATAACCAGTGAAAGTCAATGCATTTGTGTAATTACCTAATTGAAACACATGGAATGAAGTGACAGAAGGTACAACAACACATTAGTGGTAATAATTAGTTGGAATTTAATTATGTGATAGATGTTAATCCTCACTTTGTGTATTGAACTTTAACTGCAAATTAATCTTCACATGTGGAGCTTTAGCTTAAAAGTCGATTGGAGTATAAAGCCTGTAGAGATGAATTTGAAAAACATGAAAAATTCCTCAAATGAAAATGATTCATAAACTATGATTTTACATTGCATATCTGGCCTCTCACCCTTATGCAGGGTGTGCGTTGGTCGGATTAGGGACTAAAAAAAAGAATTAAGAATGATAAAGGTTTATTACAATAACTAAGTATTTCAAAGAAGAGAAGTGAGAAGAAGGAATTTTGTTTTTCAAATATTTCCTCTGAATGTTGACCATTACGTCGCAACCCTTTTTGAATCTGACCTCTGTACTCAGTGTTATTCGCTGGAAAAGTGATGTCGGGGTGTCTTTAACCTAGCGAACGATATTTTATTTTAGTGCTGAAGATGATCATTCGGATTGTTTTATACACTTTAATTTTAAAGTTCCCTCACAGAAAAAGTCTATAGAGCGACAATAAGTTTGGACAACCTGGATGGCCAGGGCACGCCACCGAAACGGCTTTTCATGTCGTTAAGGAAGAAATTCCGCCGCATCCATGTAGTCATGGCCTCTCTGACCGTGTGCGGCGTGGCGCCATCTTTCTGAAACCTCTCTCCCATTATCAGCAAAAAATATTCGTTCAGCATGCACCGATAAGAGACACCGTCCACCGAAATTCCTTGCCCTCGACGATTTTCAAAAAAAAAAATTTTTTGAAATAATCCACTGCTTGATAATGCGCACCAAACCATTACTTTAGTCCGTCATTTAGGTGATGAAATTTTGATTCCACTTAAATGAAAATTAAAATTATCTCTCCAAAAGCGAGTATGTGCATATATTTTGTGTACTTACGATTTGTGGCGAGCAGACGCGATTTAACTGCGCTATCAGAAGATCTGAGATCTCAGTTGATATCATGATGACTTCAACTTATGCGTGGGATGACATTTCATCAGTAATTAGCGAAAAGCAACATGAATTAAGGCACGCAGAAGTGAGTGAAGCATTCGGCTACGAGGTCAGTGGCAGCTAAACATACGTTACTAGACAAAGACACGGACTCTTAAGACGACTTGAGACCAGTAGGATTCGTGGGGCGGACAGACCCAACAGGGATGGATTCTTTCCGAAATAAGCTAGACTGAAGGAAGATTAAAATACATGCAACTTTTGCGCGGACCGCATTTGAATTAGTAACTGGCGTGGAGCCTAGTGCTCAAACCACCTTCCGACGAATTACAAATTGAACTGGTAGGGAATCGGCAGTACGCGGGTTGTTTTTAATGTCTTGCCAATAAAATGAATACAAAGAAATGTATTATAAAAATACAATTTAATGATATTTCTGGTCGGAACATTGGCGGAGGTTCGGGTTGAAGTCGAACACTGACGGTAAACAGGCTGTCGAAGCCAATTCCTCGTAACAAAAAACACAAAGATCGTAGTACATTACGTAGTTGTTATACTTTTAATTATATTTGGTAAAAAAAATTTTTTTAGAATAGAAAGAATAGGACTCGTGTCTGTTGAATTTGAGAGCCATTGAGTGGAAGTTATGAAGTTCGGAAAGTTGTTTTTTAGCCATTCCTAGTTCACTCGAGCTTTGTGAGACGGTGCCGAGTCCTGTTGAAACGTCCATGGTCTGCCACCGAAATGTTGTCAGCGCACGGCTTCAAAGCAACCTCCAGAATACTTAAATAAACCCTATTGTTTTGGGAGTTTACAAATTGCTGAATTTGAAAAATTTTCCCGTCAGAACACTCAATGACCGCTTTCGGCCAAGCGAAGCAACTCCTTCGCTCTCTCCACTCTGACTTGTTGCTGCTTTCGTGTGAGATCATGCGCCTTTTTTATCTTGTAAGACTTGACTTTGAGATAATTTTTAGTATGCGGTGGATGCTACGGACAGATATTTTCAGTTCTTTTGTCATTTGAAAAAAAAAAAAACGAAAAAACCAAATTGGAAATTAATGTTTGGCCTGCATGCTGTGAAAAAAGTTCTTTGGTACATATATTAATTGCCAATAACTCATTAGATGAAAGTATGTTTCTCCGAAGCCGAATCCGTTTTTCTCAATATATATGTATATTTTTTTTAATACCTTGCAGCAAATTGCGTGAGACTGTCACAAATAACCGCTATGTGAGCAAAGCTATAATAATCCTATGCTCAAGTGCACTCGGGATACTAAAATGCAGTTCAATATTGTTTTAAATTACTGCATGCACTCATATTAATATTATTTTACAACTGATTTTTCAGAAATGCTTCAGAAAAAGTAGTTTAAATTAATTAATTTTGAATGCGGAGCAACTTTTAATTCCTACTAATTCGAATACATACATACATTTGTAGGGAATTGTATGTGTGTTGGTGTTGTAAGAGCAAACGAACAACATGGAATTTATATTTCTTTTAATTTCCCATAAATTGCACGAATTTTGGCATGAATAAAAAGTTGGTAAATGCCGTTGAAAATTTCATTGTTGTGCAGGTAAATCTATACTTTTATTATATTGTACCTTAAATTCTACGGAAACTGTGTATACATACATACGTATGCATGTGCGATTTATTACGAAATTGATAGCGAAACTGATACTTGTACTTAAAACCACCGTTTACCAACTGACAAATAGTTTACCTAATTGCGCCTGCTAATAATGAGTCAGACGTCCAAAGTCAGCAAAATATAATTTTTATGCAAATTTCAGTTTCCGTTTAAATTCATTCAATATAAGCATGCACACATACATATGTTTGTGTGTGTATTTATGTTACGTTTAAATATGCGCACACACAATTAGCTGCAATTAAAAAGTTCGCTAAACACAAAAATTTTCAACAATTTCAATTTTCACACAATACAAATGAAAAGTGCAAAAGTGAAAAATTGAAAAATGGCTTGCGGCACAAGCAAAACCCGAAGCTGCAATTGAATTCAAGCAGCAAGAGCCACAACAAGTTTCTAATCCTTTTAAATGCAAGTGCATACATACATACAAATATAGCTACATATGCAAATTCATACAAACAAGTCTGTGGTTGTGTGTGGCGTAGAAATAGCCGACAGCAGCAAGACAATGACCATGAAATAAAAATTGGACACTCTCAATGAAAAATGAATAAATTCGAGTAAATACTTGAAACGATACAAATAACAATTGTGTCATGCTCAAGCCGTTCGTATGTCTGTATACGAATATAAATGTGTGTATGCATGTCTATGTGGGATGTATAAATGTATGTTTGACGGTAAATATACTCCCATATTGTAAGAATTGCATTGCCAATTGTGTATTTGGTGTCTCATGCATTTTTTTGTTTTTGTTAAGTGAATATGACAAACGTGATTGCGACTGACTATCGGCGAATTCATGTGAAATTGCAGCAGTGCAATAATAACAATAAATATATGGCATACGAGATATACCAACTAGAACAGAACGACGGTCAGTGTCACCACAAATTACATGGGAAATGCATATTTATTGCTTTTTTTGTTTTTTTTTTTGCTTTTTTCTTGAGTTGCTATAATTATTAAATGCATTTTCAGTTTCTCGCAATTGTTTGGCTTTACGCATTAGCCAAGCACTGTGGAGCATTCAATGAAAATTTGTGCGAAAATCCCGATCGCTTGGCATTCGCATAAGAATATTTAGTAGGCCAATCTTCTCAACATTTTTGCAACCCTTTAGCATTTTCTAAGGATGTGCCACAGCAGTAAATTTAGAGATTAGTTGTCACTCTATTTAACACCACCAATCGATGATTATGTAACGCAAAGGTACGCTAGAAATTGTATGATAGAAAAGAACAGAGCTATAGGTGGGGCGATAAGGTACTCAAACTATTCACACAAACGTCTATTTTTGCGAAACACAGAAATTTAAACTTTTTCACACATTTTTATGCTTTTTCCCCACGGCACGTAATCCGCTCTTCCATTCATAATTCGCTCTCTCACTCGTTATTCGAAATTATCAAGTGTAAAATCTTTATTAATATCTTTTATATACTTCAGCTCAAATATGAACGAGACGTTATCCATAAAACGGTCCGCGGATGACATATGGCAAAAATAAATTTTTTGTTGGATGGTAGGACTGTTATAAGCTTACATGGCAAATTTCAGCGTGATATGTTACATAGTTTGTTTTCTGTGCTACTGTAAACAAGTCAAACTCGAGTGTGTTTTTCGAATTTAACGATGGAAATTCAAGTCGAACAAAGAATTTGTTTGAAATTTTGTTATTCCAAAAAAAATTTCGGCTTCAGACACCTTAAAAATGTTGCAGAGAACCTATGGGGACTCTGCTCTATCGCGTGCACGTGTTTTCCAGTAGTACAAATCGTTCAAAGAGGGCCATATATCGGTTGAAAACTTGCCTCATGAACGTCGTCCAGCAACATCAGTAAACGACGAAAACATCGGAAAAGTAAAGGAAATTGTGCTTGAAAATCGCACAAATCGCAAAATCGGTTAACGCTGAATATTATTTAGACGTTTTAAAGCGTTTGCGCGAGAACATTCGTCTTAAAAGGAAGGAATTGTGGGACAACAAGTCATGGTTCTTGCATCACGATAATGCACCAGCTCACACATCACGTCTTGTTCGCGATTATTTGAACAAAAATAATGTTAATATCGTTCCGTAAGCACCGTATTCGGTTGATATGGCTCCATGTGACTTTTTCCTGTTTCCCAAGCTCAAGTTGCCGCTCCGTGGAAAACATTTTGAGACAATTGAAGTCATAAAAGAGAATTCGAAGAAGGAACTGAAATCCATACCGAAATCGGCCTTCCAGAAATGCTATGATGATTGGAAAAAACGTTGGCATATGTGTATCGCCTCCAATGGTGATTACTTTGAAGGAGATAAAATAAAAATTGAACAATAATTAACCGTTTGTGTCAGTCTCGTTCATATTTGAGCAGAAATACGAGACATAGCGCACATACAAGTGATACAAAACTTATATTGGAATCAAACTGCACACATTGGTATTGACGGTGAAAAAACGAATGATGTACCCATTTCCAAAGGAGTACGACAAGGATGTATTCTTTCTCCACTTCTATTTAACATCTATTTAGAAGCAATTTTCCAAGAAGCATTAGAAAACACTGAGGACGGTATTAAAGTTAATGGCGTATATATGTATAAACAACATAAGATACGCTGATGACACAACTTTAATAGCGCACAGCATGGAAGGACTCCAAGGATTGGACGATAGTGTGACAAGACAAAGCCAAATATATGGTTTGAAAATCAATGTCAATAAGACAAAATTTATGACAATCAGTCGTAAGAATGTCTACAATAATCTCACAATGACAAGTAATAACATGCCGATTGAACGGGTTAATAAATTTAAGTACCTTGGCCGATATATTAGTGATACATGCGATGATTCAATGGAAATTAAATGCCACATAGAAATGGCTAGAGCTGCTTTTTATAAATACAGCAACGTTCTAAAAAACCATAATTTTAATTTAAACTTAAAAATACGTTTTATTAGATGTTATGTTCTGTCAGTTTTGTTGTATGGCATGGATACTTGCACAATGAAAGTATCTGATATGAATCGCATAGAAGCATTCGAAATGTTCATACTAAGAAGAATACTACAAATTCTGTGGACCGACCGTGTCTCAAACCCTGAAGTGCTTCGAAGAGTAAATTGCGAAAGAGAGCTTCTACGGTGCATTAAACGCAGAAAAACAGCCTACCTGGGTCATATATGCCGAAATTAAAAGTATAAACTTCTGCAACTTATACTGCACGGAAAAATTGAAGGAAGAAAAAAATTATCCTGGTTGCGAATAATACGTCAATGGATCGGAGTCCAAAATATCGGTCATCTTTTGGAATTAGCCCGAAACAGAGACGCTTTTTCAAATATTATAAAAAATTTATAAAATTTTTTTTATTTTTGAGAGCATATTTGTTAAGCTTTATTTTATTCATTTAGTTTTGTATGCATAGAATTTTATAGTTACATTATATTTTATACATGATCGCTTACATTCGGTAACGAATTCCAAATAAAGAAGAGGAAGACATAGCGCAGCGAATAAAGATCCAGCGGCTTCGTTGCTTGGGTCTAGTTCTGCGAATGGAGGCTCTGAAATTAGTGGTTGCGGTACCAGCTGGCGGTAGCAGAGGAAGAGGAAGGTCTACGTTGAGAAGAGCAGGTGGAGAAGTACTTGGTTTCACTTGGTGTGACCAACTGGCACCAGACGGGTAAGAACCGCGCCAATCACGAAGAAGAAGGTGCAATTGTATGATACAATGCTTTTAAAAAATTAATGAAAGTCGTAAATAAAAATAAAAAGTTCTAATTCAGGTCCCCTAATTTACCCTTCGAATGATGTTACTTACCATACAAATTTTTGAGTACGAATTACCTCATTTGTAAGTAGTTCAATATCGATTACCTCGCGATCTACGAACCTTCCAAATTTTTATCGGAATTTTTTTGAAATTAGCCATCGAATGAAAAGACTTAATCAAATATTAATATTAGCAAACGTCGGCCGCCGTAGCCGAGTAGTTTGGTGCGTGACTACAATTCGGAATTCAGAGAGAACGTAGGTTCGAATCTCGGTGAAAGACCAAAACGAAGAAAAAGATGTTTCTAATAGCGGTCAAAAAGCTCCTCATAAAAAATATGTGCCGGTTGGAATGAGCTTGAAACTGTAGATTCCTTCATTTGTGGAAAACATCAAGAGCATGCCGCAAATTGGAGGAGGAGCACGGCTAAGCACCCAAAAAGGGTGTACGCGCCAATTATATATATATAAACGTCGAGTAATAACAAGAAAAAGTTGCATTAAAAAAATAAGCAAAAAAAGAAACTTTGAAGGTCAAATTGTCTTCTGAGGAGCTGTTCTACCTCCATACGGAGCAGTTGCAGCAATTGAAACACCTGCATCTTCTACGTAGGAAGAAGTCGGATTAACTTAATAATTATACAAAGAACGTAGGCTGTATATGTGAAATATGGCAACACTACCGTGAGTGTGTCAAAACTGTTATTGGCAAAGTAATTTGTGACATTTTGAATCGTAACATTTTCATCAAACGAGTGCTTTTAAGTACTTGAAATCATCTTGGCCAAAAATGGGTCTAAATCGTGGAAACTTTCTTCCCATGATTTTCATAGAAAGCAGTATCATAAAAAAGTTGTTTGCAAAATTTCAGGTGGATCGGTCAATAACTTTTCGAGTTATCGTGTGCGCCAATTGAGAAAAACGCGTCTAAAGTTTGAATACAACGTAACTCTACCTCTTCCAGCGCTCGAACGCAAAGAATAGAGTCGTCACGGTTGACGATCTATAATATAAATAAATATATACTTTAATTTACGTTCTTAAAATTTTTTGACATATTCTTAAAGGATTATATTAACATTTTACAAAAAAATTTTTTTTTTTTCGAAATTTTACAGGTATCTGCCCCCTTAACCACCGCGAAAGGAGAACGCGTCCCTCTGCATTATTACTGTCTTCAGCAAAGTTGATCTGGGAAAGATCCTCTGTCCAAATTATTAGCGTTTGTTCGTGTTGAGCAATTACTGTTGAACAGTTTTAGCATTACCATCTGCTTGCTTTTCAGGACCTCAGTTTTGTATGCAGTCTTCTGAGCCACATTGACCACTTGACGCTTCGACGTTTTCCCCAAAAATGTAACCAAAAATCATCAACAAATCACGTCGTAGTCATTAAGGTGTTAAGCTAATTTTAAACTCATTTAAGCTCACACGGCTCATCATGTTTTTAGCCCACAGCTAGAGATGATTGTGACTAAAGTAATAAAATAAATGTTTTGGCAAGATGAAAAAATCGCGCAAATGTTGTCATTAATAAATTTTCACTAAGATTGAAGACCATATGCAAATTTTAACTAATTAATAACACTGTGCAAAATTGACATTCGAACGATTAAAAATTCGGGGAAAGACTATGCCGTGCAAATAGCAGCGCATTTGTTGTGTAGAAAAATAAGCGGTGATGAGTGTACATGCATACATGTATGTGTATATGTATGTATGTATATGAATGTATGTTCGTATGCCCACGCCTTTATAATCGTACACACAAACATGTTTGTAAATATAATAAATATG
>JAYXIM010012425.1:0-39555 GCA_037575425.1 Anastrepha fraterculus | reverse complement strand
TTTGCTACTTAATTAATTTATTTAACAAAAATAAAAACATAGCATAAAAACATCATGTTTTAACTTGACTTCACCAAAATTTCAAAAAAAAAATTTATAATTGCAAAAGTTATCGCTGTTTGTGTGAAGCCCGTTTCTCCAGAAGTCCCTTGCGGTGAACATCACAAGTCCTTGCAGATTCATCTAACACCAATCGGACAAGAAAAATTAGTTTTATTAATAGATAATCTTGTGCCTGATCGAAGCTTTTATTTTTTTTTTTAAAATGAACAAAATGGCGGCCTCAGAAAATTTTTTCCAGATTTTAGAAAAAAAAACCAACAGTTAATTGTTAAAAAAAAATCGAAATTTTTGAAAAAAAAAATCCTTCGATCAGGCACAAGTTTTTTATGTTTTTCAAAAGCTGTATAAATTTTATCGAAATCTACGTAGCGGTTTTTAAGTTACAGTGTTCACCAGTTTGAAAAACATAGTTTTGAGAAAAACGCATTTAAAGTTTTGCTATCGGCTCCGGAGCGGCCGAGCGCCCTTTGTTAATTGTAGAATAACTTGAAAAGTATTTGTCGGATTCACTTCAAATTTTTACACAATATTTTTAAAACATTATACTTTAAGAAAATGCAAAAAAAAAAAATCGATTTTTTGAAAATTCTGACTACCCCTAACCCCTTAAGCTAAGCAGAAAGAATATAAAACTTTACTCTGAACTGCTAACAGGACTTTGTAAACTTAATTATCACATGAAAAGACTCTGCAAAGAGGCATAAGAAACAGCAGAACACGTTCTATGCGACTGCACAGCAATGGCACGACGCAGACTAAATTACTTGGGAAATGGGGCTATAAATCCAATCCTCCTGCTAGAAATTAAGTCTATAGCAGTTGTAGGATTTATTAGTAGCCTAAAACTGTTCGAGTAGGCTACAATAGAACTATTCAGGTCACAGTGCACAAACAGCCAATCAGTAATAATAATCAAAGATCTACAGTTCCTTCTATCGAACCGATTTAGTATGCTTGTCATCATATGCCTTTTGCCTTTCTTAGCATGTGTTCCTCTAGGGGTGCTGGGGTTTAAGTGCCTGACTTATTTGATCTCCTGCAAGTCTCGTGCCTTCTTTAGCTATTCCATCCATTGCCTCAGTTCCCTCTATGCCTTTATGCACAGGATATGGCGAAAATATGGAGAAAATTATGAAGAAAAACTTTGCAAAATTGTAAATAAAATTGGAAAATTATATAACTTTTAGCTTGCACTTTATTATTCCAATATATTATGAGCTATAAAATTGCATATCACAAATCTATTCTAATTGAAAACCGTGGAACTAGGAAGTTTGTGGAATTTTCTTAATTTTTGCATTAAATAACTTTTTTGCATAAAAAAAGTTTGATTCATACAGTTTTTGTTAGACAATCAACATTAAAATTAAAGCAAACAGAACAAAAATAGTCAACATGTGGATATGCTATAATTTGGGGCGGAGTTTATAAGCCCAGTCGCTTTTGGAGGTATACGAAGAGTTTAGGAAACTCAGTAAGACTTAACTGTCAGAAAACCTACTATTTTCCTGATGCTTACTTTACGCATGTTATGCAATTCCCTATTGCAGGTAAAAGGTCTTATAAGCCTTTGGCTTAACAAAGGTCTTGTGTGACTTCGTAATGGGTAATTCTTTGAGTATTCTGCCAACTATTTAGCTTCTTGATGCCAGTTGATGCCATAGTGTGGTCCGCCCAAACGAGCTCATCAGCAAATTTCATCTCTTTTTGTTCCAGAGTGGGCCGGAACCCAGAAAAGTACTATTTATTTGTTGCTCTAAGTTGGTTAAGGTTGTTAAAGCATTCGTATACTACCTGTAGTTTTGATTCCACAGAATGTGAAGGTAATCCCTTCATATGACTTATTCTCGCAGAGATTGAAAATGCTTTAATAGTAGCCTTAAAGGCGCTATGGCATTTACCCATTGGTTCTTTCTCAAGTAAGGTCTGCAGTTTTAATGCACTTCTGGCTGCACATTTGTTTTGTATTAAATCAACTTTTCCTTCCAACCACTATTTCAATTCAATTTTAGCGCAATATTTAGAAATTTTAATAAAATTAATGAATCACTTCATTCTCTCCCCTGCAATTAGTAGTTGCACGTAGCTGAAGTATGGTAGCTGCTAACCATTCGCTCTAATTTAGCTCATTTTGCTCATTTATCTCACTAGAATATTAATCTTTATCACTTCTATGAAATCTCAAGCTCTCGTTTGTATCAAACATTCATAATTGATTACTTGCCTTCATTGATTGCAATGCTATAAATAATTTCCAACAAAATATGTACCTATACGTAAATGGATATTTAAATTTAATTTTTGGCCTGGGGCACGTTGAGGCATGCACCCACATGTCAACGGAATGTGCACCGCAAGCCAAGAGTGGCCCAAAAGTTTGCATTGTTACATACAGGTACATATGTATGTATGCTTGTATATGTAAACTCATTAGGACGGGTCTGTTCAGTTCAGTTCGAAACAGACCAAAAGTCATTATTTCTGTAGCCTTAACGGAAACTGAATAAATGGCCGCAAAATCTTAAAAACCTGATATAAATTTCTTAGTAAAAACGGAGTATATCCTTTAATACACACGTACATTGGTCTATAAACAGATAATAAATTCTCATTTAATTTATGTGTTTATTGAAATTTAAAAAGAAAATCGAACTTGTAAGAATGTACATGTATTGAAAGTCCTTTGATATTATTTTTCTAAGCCACTGCATACGCGCATAAACGATTTTTCCACATCAAATTCGACGCATCCTAACACTTCAACATTCGATTCAATTTAAATTCCTCTAAATAGGCATAAAAAGTCTTACAACATCTTACAAATTTAAATTGGTCGTAAAAGCATTGCTTATCGTATTCAAACTACAGTGTGCAACAACAATAAAAATACATATGCGCTGATTGTTGATACACATAACGTCATTAAAATAGATACGTGTTGCATTTGTTGTTGATCAAGACATTTGTTGTTTCATCCTCTATATGTGGATCAAGATTTGAAACATCGGATTACTATTGACGCAAATCCTTCGCATGGATTGAGCTAAAAGAAATTTACTTTCTGTCAAAAAATCTCGGGAATTGTTCATTGAACATTTTTTTTTGCTGGAATGTTGGTACAACTGTCCTCTATAGTGTCGCAGAGTTTGATCGGGATCTGCCAATTAGCTTGTTTTTGGCATTTAATTATATCAGTCAACACCAGCTGTGCTCTGCGATTTTCACTACGGAAAAAAATATCGAACAAATAATTTGTCTTCATTTTTGTGTTTTGAAAGGAATTTCGTGTGTCGAATCATTGAAAATGTTGCCAAAAGCTTATGGCGAGTGTGCTTTATCAAGAATACGAAAAACACGGGTCTACTAGTGGTATAAGGCTTTTGCAGAGGGCCGAGAAGTCGTGGAAGATTTGCCCCGATCTGGTCAACGGATGAAAACGTCGGCAAAGTCAAGGAAATAGTGCGGGAAAACCATCATTTAAGTTTGGGGGTGTTAGCTCGTGACCTTAGCGTGTCTCATGAATAAATTCGCAACATTTTACAACATCATTGGACCTGAGACGCGTGGCTCCTCGAATCGTTCTAAGAGAGTTGAATTTCTTTCAAAACATTCATCGGAAGAAGGTGGCTGAAGACATGCTTGAGCAAGTGAATTCGGATCCAATGTTTATCCAGCGCATCATAACAGGTGATGAGACGGGAGTATATGAGTTTGACATGCAAACCAGTCAACAGGTGGCTGAATGGCTGAATTGCGCTATCCACATGAACCGAAACCCAAAAACCACGTCAAAGTCGGTCAAAAGTAAAAGTTATGCTACTCGTTTTTAATTTGAATATCATGGTGTTGTGCACTCGGAATTCGTTCCAAATGGTTCTACGGTAAATAAAGAATATTAGTGAGAGAATGTGCGTAGGAAACGGGCCAATTTGTGGAAAGAAAACTCGTGGATCTTGCACCATGATAACGCACCGCCTCACAAGGCTCATATTGTGAACACTTTTTTGACCAAAACTCGACAAATATCATCGAACAACCACTGTATACACCGGATTTAGCCGTCTGTGAAAATATAGTAGTATAGATAATATTAAAAAAATATTTTTTTATGCTTTTCCCATCAACATTAGAAGAAAAATTATGTTTTATGACATACGAGGTGTGTTCAAAAAGTATCGCGAATTTTGTGTTTTTTTTTCAAAAATTATTTATTTATTCATTAATATCTATTTTGTCCCCTTCAAAGTAATCCCCATGAGATATTATGCACTTTTTGCCAACGTTTTTTTCAATCTTCGAAGAACTTCAAAAAATAATTTTTTTATCTTGTTCAGCTCCTCCTTCGATGCCGTCTTTATCTCGTCAATCGTAGGGTAGCGTCGTCCTTTCACGAGCCTCTTCAGTTTCGGGAACAAGAATAAGTCACTGGGCGCCAGATCTGGGGAATACGGTTGCTGTGGCATCATTAGTGTGCTGTTTTTGGCCAAAAAGTCGCGCACAAGCAACGATGTGTGAGCAGGGGCGTTATCGTTTCTGAAGGATTCCTTCGCGCAAATTGCGCATAACTTGCAGGTAATATTACTTATTGACCGTTTTACCCTGTGACAAGAACTCATGATGCACAACGCCCCTGCAATCGAAGAAAACGGTAAGCAAAACTTTTACATTCGACCGAACTTGGCGCGCTTTTTTCGGTCTCGGTTCGTGCGAACCATATTATTTTTATAAGAAACGGCGCAAATATAGTAGGTACAGATTTTTCCGCTGAGATGCCTCAATGAGCGCAGCGAATAAAGACCCAGTGGCTACATTGGCTGAGTCTTGTCGTACGAATGGATACAAATGCTACGGCTCTGAAAGTATTCGAGATCAGGTGGAGAAGGACTTGGTTTCATGCGATTCGTTAAACTCGGCCGAAATAACGCAAGACGAAGAGAGATCCATCCGCCTTATCTGATTTACATCAGCAATAAATGCTTAATGTAGAATTTAAAATCTAGTAAATCAATGATATTTATTTATTTCTTTGCCGCATGCACATTTGTCTCGTTTAAATATAATGTATATTGGGATTTAAATACAATGTATACAAGGGATTGCAGTCGGCAAAATCGACAAAATGTCAAAATACCTTCACAGGTCATTTTTGGTGCCAATAGCAATCCTATAGTAAGATACGTACCGATCCGCAAAGTCTTGTCGTCCCATTGGTTGTAGCTTGAAATCGCATGTGGAGAATTAACGTTAAGGTACTGCTTGCTTACTTTATCTCATCGTCGAGCCGATTGAAGAGGAAGTGTCGAAGTCGATGCTGAAGGTATTAACACAGATCAGCAATCCATCCCTCGTCAAGTGGATTGACTAGTTCACTTACCACCTTCCCCTACGAATTCTTCGTAGCTACCTCATACTTCTTTTTAATCAAGTTTTGTTCTTCGATGGCCTTGATCGAAGCTCCTTAGTTACTCTGTTGTGTTGAACACAGTCTCCGGTACTCGAAGTGTATGCAACTTCGGACCGCTCGCGCAGTTGATGCCCGTGCATCAACTGTCTGTTAGTTGGCTAAATGACAGTTCAGAGTATTGTTTAGAAGCGCGCGGAAGCATGCAACGTCACGTGAAATGGTTCAAAAAGTGAAGAAGCGACTTGAGCGAAATCCCCAACGAAGTGCCAATAAATGGCGAAAGAACTGAAAATATTTGATCCGCCGCATACTGAAAAATGATCTGAAAGTCAAGCTTTACAAGATCCAAAAGGCGTATTATCTCACACCAAAGCAACAACAAGTCAGTCTTGAGAGAGTGAAGGAGTTACTTCGCTTAGCGGAAAGCGGTCATTGTGTTTTCTGGCAGTCCGGCAACTTGCGATTCGTTTATGGACCGCCTCAAGGCCATAGTCAAGGCTAAAGGTGGTCACATCGATCAAAAGCAAAGTGATTCTTAATTTTATATTATTTTCACACATTTTTTAGTAATTTTCCAAAATAAATTTATGGCGTTTTTAATTGGTTGTACTTCGAGTGTCGGATCGTACTACAAATACCGGATCGTACTGTCGCAAATACTTCTTTATCTAATAAATGCTTCAGAATATTTATAAAAAGCGGTCAACGAATACTTCACTACCGCCCTTGAAATGCATAGCAATTTCTTAATGTTGGTTATTTATTGAACCAAAGTGGATTTGCTTAAAAAAGAAATTGGAAACAGAAGATTGTCCCCACAAGAATATATGCGCGTACCTATTTCAATGGTCGCTTGTGTAAATTGAAACTTCCTTACATATATATATAGAAATGAATGCATGCACACACTTATGTGTGTACGATAATATGAGAGGGTGTGCATTCGTTTATTTGCTCACTCACTTGTAAATGCCTGCGACAGTATCAAAGCGCAATGAAAACGATTTGTCAAAGCGCCAAATGCCAAGCTGTGGAATGCTGACAACCATAAGATGCTCGCGCGCTAAAAACGCACACATCTCCACGCACATACACAGCTGAGCGAAGTTCAGCCACAGATTGAATGCAATGCAAATGGAAACGAAAGCGAAAACGAAACCGAAAGCTGAGCAACAATAAAAATTAAAAAAAAATTGTAATAATGGAAAAATGCAATGCAAAACAAGAACAACGACAACAATTAAAAAACCACTTGAAAATGAATCAGGAGCAATAAAAATCAACGGTGAAAACAGCATTAAGTGCGCGATGAAATGAAAAAAAGCTAAAAAACGAGACAGCATGAACTGAAAAGAGACAGCACAGGAGAGAGGAAGAACGATTAAGCTTCTCTTTGCTATGCTTCGCTGTATCCAAGGAATATGCATCAACGGGTTCTACGTTGGAGGCTAAAAGAATGGAAGATTTTAAATTCAGCCGCACAAATCTTAAGTGTACAGTCTACCCCCGACAGGCTGTTGCATGCCAACGCTCGGTGTCTTGCCGCAATTGAATTTAATTTTCTATTTGCGGATTTCTGCGCTTTTGCTCGTCGTTTTCGCTTTCGTTGCTAAAAGATTGCCGGGAATAAATGCATAAGCATACGCATGTGTGTGTGGGTGTATGTGTGTGTGTGCAGGCTGTCGCGCGCATTGCTTAATTGCAATTACAATTGAATTTTAATTACCACGTTGTCAGCATAGAATGTCGCAGCCATTTAAGGGGCAATAAGTAACACAACAAACTGCCAGCAGACGTTGTTTTAAAGACGTCAGCAATTGCCATCCAAAGGTTACGGCACAGGAATACTTTCATACCTACATACATATATGTAGTATACATACATATATTCATAAGTATGTAAGTAAGAAATGCATGGAAACTTCATACGCCATATAAACACTCCATGTTTGCACAAATCTGCTTCATGGTAGAGTTCCATTGATCCTTCCCTATGAAGTGCTTGCATTCTACACTCGCACTCTACGCACACACACCTTCAAAGATTCTCAACGCACATATTTCCTTGCACACATGGCATAAAAAGTCTGCGTTCACCCAATTCGAATTTCTTTGCAGTGTGAAAAGTTTAAAATTATATATTATTCATTCAGAACGTCGGTTCGAATCTCGGTGAAATACCAAAATGAAGAAAAAAATTATTCTAATAGCGGTCGCCCCTCGGCAGGCAATGGCAAACCTCCGAGTGTATTGCTGCCACGAAAAAGCTCCTCATAAAAATATCTGCCGTTCGGAGTCGGCTTAAAACTGAAGGTCCCTCCATTTGTGGAACAACATCAAGACGCACACCACAAATAGGAGGAGGAGCTCGGCCAAACACCCAAAAAGGGTGTACGCGCCAATTATAAATATACAATATCAGGCATGTTCTGCAAATCGTTTTCGGGCAATATTTTCGCATTTTCCGTTTTCAAATCGTTTGACATGTCTTGTAAATCGTTCCGTTTTCGTTTTTTTATCGAACATCAGCAAATCGTTTTGTCACCCTGTTCTGGAAATCGAAATCGTTAAAATTTTCCAGTTAAATTTTCGGCAACTTAAACGTTAGCGGTTTGTGGCATTCTTATAAACTGTTTGTTGAAATAAATTTATCAAAATGTGAGTATAACTGCATATATTTATGTAAATAAAAGTTTTTATTTAAAATATTTAAAACTTATTCAAAAACTTTTAGGGGAAAACACAAGAACTCCAAGCAAGAGCTTATTTTAGTCGAGTTTATGGAATCTCATCCAGATTTGGCGAAGAATTTTTCGAAGAGCGACAGAGTTGCTGTTGAGGAAAAGTGGAAAGAGCTAACGACGCTGCTAAATGCAGAAGGGCCGCCCCAAAAAGATGTTAATGGATGGAAAAAAGTAAGTATTTAGTCAAATATTAAAATAAATATTTTTGAGTTGTCTTTTTTCAAGATATGGTCTAACTGGAAGGGGTGCATTCGGAAAAAGGTTGCCAATAACAATCTACAATCGAGGGCAACAGGAGGTGGACCCTTTAATAAGCATGTACTGACGAGCAACGAAGAATGTGTTGCAAGAACTTGTGGAATTTTTGCAGCCGTTGAGGGCATAAACCATTCTAGAAGCTTTGGGACAGAAGAAAATAATAGCGCTATCGAATCTGAGGAAGAACGTCCCCAAACAAGTAGGGAAGCGGTGGCTACCCCGAGAGCTGCAAAAAGGCCACGAGTGTCAACGCAGGACAGCCTTCAGACGTGTATGGCAACGCAATCTACTTGTATGGAGAAAATATCCACCACTTTAGATAACATTTGCGAAAACCAACACAAGATTGCAAAATCGCAGGAAGATGAAAGGGAAGAGATTCGATTACTTTGTCGTGCTGTTAAGAAACAAAATGAATTGCTGAAGACTCAAAGTATAGAGCAAAAGCAAAGACAAAATGGAGCAGTTGCAACATGAAACAGTTTAAATTAAAATTAAAATGCTTGAAATAGAGACTAAAAAATAAATATAAAATAATCTTATTTAACTGTTATGTATATATTTACTTTTAATATGAATAAATTTTATGTTTCATAATATTAAATTTCTAGCAATAGAGTCTCTTATATTTCTGCCAACACTATATAAACTACTGTTTTCCTCATTTTCAGCAATTTCCTCATTAATTGGATTGTTTTCTAATACGCTTTCTGTTTCAATGTCATCTATTTGATTACTCCTACATATGTTATGTAGTGCGCAAAAAACATTTATTATCTTCACTACCTTTCGCTGTTTCGGCTGTTTTGAACTTAAATTCGAATTTAAATGAAATCGGACGAATTACAGAACACCCAAAACAAAATCGTACGAATTGCCATTTCGGATCCGAATTGAAATCGCGTGATTTTCAGAACATGCCAGTATAATACAATTAAATAAATTCTGGACTTCACTAGCTAGTCAGATAGCCACGCCTTTTTCAAGGCCTCCTTCTGAGCTTAGTGCTTTCCATTCTTCTTTGAGCACATCTTTTAGTAATTCTTTGCTGGTTATAGTGCGCTGTCGTATAAGTACTCTATGGGGCTCAGGTCTGGTGATTGTGGGGTGTGGGGATGTATGCAGTTGTTTTGGAACATTATAGAGCAACCACAACTTCACAATCTCGGCGGTGTGCTTTGGATCATTGTCCTGATGAAAAATAAATCTTTCGCCCAGTCCCAGTTTAGTTGAACTCTCTGGTAAATTTGTTTTTAAAATATCAAGATAATCATGTTTGTTCATGGTCGGTTCTATAAAGTGCATTTTACCAACGCCCGAGCTTGGCATACACCCCCACACCGTAGCACCTCCACCAACGTGCTTTACCGTAAGTACTAGGTTTAGATTATCGAATGCTGATCCGGGGTTCACACAATCTTGCGACCTTTTATTCCAAAAAGGCAGAATTTACTTTCATCTGGGAAAATAACTCCGTTCCAAAATCCAGGAGGCTTATTTAAGTGCAAAAGCTACCCACTTAAGTCGGTTTATTCGTGAAATGAAGGGCTTTCTTCGTGCGGCCCTACCATGAAATCCGGCTTTTTTAATGATTTTTTGCACTCGACATATCTGCTTATGGAACTTTTTTCTACCTCCTTTGCGATATGGCTTGCTCTCAGTCGTGGATTAGTCTTCACAAAGATAGTTGATGCGCTTTTCTTTCTCCGTTAGTTTTGATGGACACCCTGAACGAGGTTTGGATTCGTAGGATTTCGTTGAAATTGTTAATCACTCTTTGGATTGAAGGGTACTGCCTGCAGCTAGCGATACTCTTTCTTTCGCTAATATCGATCTCCTTTCTTCTTATCCATTGTTTAACAAAATATCTTTCTCTGATCTGTTGGATCTTGCTTCTTCATCGCGACTACTACTCGCATGATAAAAATTCGAAACTAACTTAAAAAGCGTACCCGAAGGGTTTTCCAATAACAGGTTTTATTTTGAATAGCCCGCTATTTCGGTAGCTGTTATCTTTTGTTATTTTACAAGTAGAAACAACGCTATTAATAAAAATTGAACGATACACGCTTAAACAACGCATTGAAGTTATTAGAATTCACTATAAAAATGGCGAAAATTTGGCAGAGACGGTTCGTAAAACTCGAAAATTTTTGGGTCATCGTGAAGCACCTTGTCTTTGCTGATTGGGTCGTTGAAATGCATGAAAATTATCCGGAATTCCATCGAAAAATCATCTTGAGTGATGAGGCCCATTTCCACCTCGGTGGCTTCGTCAACAAGCAAAATCGGATCTGGAGCTCAAAATCGTTTCCTGGTTTTTGTTTTTTCCGTGCAGTTGTGAGTTAAAGGGTGTTAATAATGGAAGTCAACAAAGAGAAAATTCGGTCCATTTACAGTTTTTCTTCGATGAAGGTGCAAATGCAAGCTAGGCCTCTGAAATTGTGAATGGTGTTTCTGATGCCGATACTGCAACAGCTAGTTCCGTACTACTTTGGTTTCGTCGAATCCGTTCAGACAATTTTGATGTCGATAAGATCACAGAAACAATAGAAGTTGATCGACATGTTAGTAGTCGTAGCATCGTCAAGGAGCTAAAGATCGACCATTACAGAGTTTTAAGCGATTTGCGCAAAAATTTTATGCAAAAATGATGGATTTCTTTTTCCCAAGCTAATATATTAAAATCCAATATAAGTTATACATAAATATTTATGTATCATATGTTCAAGTGCGGTAAAGTTCGAGATATTCTCTACTCCGAAGAAGGGAGACAAGTGGAAGATTAGCACCTGTATGAGGTTATATTTCACTGCCACATTTGGCATTAGACAGCAAAAAATATTTAAAAAGAAATTAATATCATTTAAAAAAAATTCGGTTTTTTCTGGAATAGACGGTATATGTCGAGGAAGCCAATTATCTTTCGTGAAATGAATAATGTGGAAAAAAACTGTCCGACAAAAAGCATAGATTTAGCAAAAAAACAAAATTCAAAAATTATATTTATTTAATTGAAAATACTATACAAGAATTAGCAAAATATACAATAAATTATAAAATCCTATTTCCTTAAATGTTATTACAAAAACATCGACCTGGCGCAAACAATGCACCCTGTATTTAAGTGATGTGACTTTGCCTTGGTTTGCCTTTGTTTTTGCACTTAACCCGGCCCCCAACCATTTGCCACCATTTGTTATTTGTTTTCGTGTAGATCACTTCCCACTTGGCCAACGCGAACCTACAAAACGGCGTCCACACCCAACGCCATCATTAATAGCATCTGTGCAACGCCCACTCACATTGGCACATTTCCGTCCTCATACGTTTGCAAAAGAATTGGCATTAATTTTTTGCTGTCTTTCATCGCCTTCACTTTGAATTAACGATTTGTTTTTCTCAGAAAATTTAATTTTAAACACAAATCGTGGGAAACAAATAATTCTGCGGTGGCATTTTTTGACTGAACAATAAATGCGATTTTCGTGTACTTTTCAAATAAATTGACAAAAATATTTAATTACTTTTTATTTTTAAATTAAATTTTCAAAGAACTACAGAATTGCTATAAGGTGATGGTAAAAGTAATTTTCGCGTTTAAATTATTTAGTTTGAGCAAGCTAAGTGTTGTTGTTGTGTCTATGTTGAATAGCGCATAAGGTGCATTTTTTGTGTTGCGATAGTTCAAACCGAGTTAGGATCGTTGTTAGTTGGTACCGTCTAAAACGATATGAGAAAAATTAAGGTTAATTCATATTGGATGGTGCCCGATACAATGGGGCGTACAGCGCCTTAAGGTGGACAGATACGTGTAAAATTTCGAAAAAAAAACATTTTTATTTTCATAAAATGTTAATATAATCCTTTAAGAATATGTCAAACAATTTTTAGAATGTAAATTTAAGTATTTCTTATAAAGGGTGGTTAACTTTCAACGCCCCATGTCGAATGTAAACCACACCTAAACGTCAAACTTTCTTGTGCATTTCATTTGACATTTTTTAATTTCAGACTAACTCAATTTGAACCATGGAAAGATACACAATCGAGCAACGCGTTACAGTTATTCAGGCTTATTATGAACCGGGCGTTCTAATCAAAATGCATATCGTGCACTTCGTGAAGAAAATCATCTTCAGTGATGAGGCACATTTTCACAAGCAGAATTGCCGCATTTGGGCGAATGATAACCCAAGAGTGATTACCGAAAAACCAATGCACCCACAAAGAGTGACTGTTTGGTGCGGTTTGTGGGCCGGCGGCATCATTGGGCCGTATTTTTTCCAAAATTAGGCCGGTCAGGCAGTTACTGTGAATAGTGCTCGCTATCGTGAGATGACAACGAACTTTTTATGGCCCGAATTGGAAGATATGGATTTGGACGATATGTGGTTTCAACAGGACAGTGCCACTTGTCACACAGCTAAAGAAACAATGGCTCTTTTGCACGAAAAATTTGATGGCCGAATAATCTCACGTCGCGGCGATGTCAATTTGCCGTCAAGATCATGTGATTTGACACCGTTGGACTTTGGGGTTATTTGAAAGAAAAGGTGTACGTCGACAAGCCAGCAACAATTCGGCACATTAATGGCATAGAACCTCAATTATGCCTCAGCGACATCGAAAATTTGGACCATCGGATGGAGGTGTGCCACCTAGGCGAGGGCGGCCATTTGGCCGATATTTTGTTTCATACGATAATTGAGCCATACCAATATTATCATAATAAAGAGAAATAACAATAATTTCCTAAAAAAAATGTATTTTATCCAAAATCAACACCGCCCCTTGAAACTTAACCACCCTTTATTATAGATCTTCAACCGTGACGACCCTATTCTTTGCGTTCGAGCGCTGGGAGAGGTACAGTTACGTTGTATTCAAACTTTAGACGCGTTTTTCTCAAAACTATATTTTTCGAATTAGCGTACACGGCAACTCGAAAAGTTATTGACCGATCTCTCTGAAATTTTCCCCACATCTTTTCTATGCTATTACTTCTATATGAATGTACAATTCGAGAATTTTTCGAAAAAATAATTTTTTCGAAGCAAAAATAGTACGAAAATTCAGTTTTTTTAAGCATTCTCTTCCGCGACTTTTTTTCCATTTTTTTAAATTCATATAGAAATTATGACATTACTAAACAAACAATTTTTGGTTTTTTGTATTCAGGACACTGACGCCGATGCTATACAATTCACGCCGATTGAGAAGCCCCGCTGCGACTTTCCTGGAAGAATTGAGTGTACATCCGCCATTTTAAATTTAAATTATTCAAAAAACAAAATGTATACTTTTGGTATACAGTTTATTTATACATTAAAATAATATAAATTTTTTTATTTTTTCTTTCAAATCAAATATTTCTTCTCATGTTGAATTATTTTCTTTAGCTGCTCTTTTTATTTTGTTATAGATACACGATTTAGTAATCGAACACCACGTCGAGTAAAGAAATTTAGTTTGCGTTCTAGGAGCCGGCCAAGGGCTGTCACTTCAACAGCATCCCCATAAACATGATATTACAACAACAACAACCACATGAATATTCACCAATTAAAACAAATTCTAATATGAGAATATTTATTCACTCGCAATGTAAAAATATCAAAAAAAAAAAATTTCCGTAAAGATGACCGATTGCAAGGTTTGGCCACCCATAGCAAAATTGTAAGAGTAACTTCGGCTGCTACGTCCAATCCAAATAATAAAGGAGGAGAACTTACATATTTCTGAAAATTCAGTTAATGCCTTGGGAATATAGTAATTTGTGAAAGCACGAATTTAAAAATGCCTCCAAATGCAGCTTTTTTGCGTTTTTATGCGAATGACGCCGTGGCAATAAAGAGTGTGGGTATAGTTTCTTGTGTTTGGTAGTTTCTATTACTTTCGCATACACTTCTTCTTCACCAACAAGTAATTCACGGAAGGCGCAACTTTGTATTCCATAATCCTTGGTTGTTCAGAGGGCAACGAAGTAGCTTGAGCGGAGACTGTGCTGATCTTTCTTCATATATCACCAACACAATCTCAGGTTTATCGTAAACAAACCGCTGCCATAACCCCAGTTACATCACCAAATCTGTTGGTTCCTTCAAAATCGTATGCTTTCTAAATTCTTTCTAGCGGCATAGAGCTGATTTGCAACACTGAATAATTACACCCTAACCAAACTCGATGGGAGAGCAAATTACTGTATATTTCAGGCAATTAAAAAAAATTTTGTCTTGATGCCATTATTCGGAAATAAATATAAAAATAAATAAATATATAAATATTAAAAATAAGTCAAATTAAAACATCCAAATTTTCAAACTTTTCCAACCAAAAACTGGTTAAACTTCTATACTTATAGGGGGGTACGAAAAATTTCCGCAAGAAATGCGGCGGCACCTTGTCGCGTGTCATGATTCAGCTTCTCTGGGTGATCCCGGGCTTCGCACAGAAAATGTGTAACCGCGAACGCCACAGCATGCCAACATAGAAGTCATCCAACTTCTGTCGTCACAAGATTTTATTAAAAATTAGATCCCCACACGTTGTTTGTAATGTAAATACACATAAAGCGCAAACCAAATGTGTGACTAAGAATTTCAAGATTACGGAAGGTCTCCTCTTTCCATATACGAGTAGGATATTTACTAAGGACGCAGTGTTGCCAATTCCCGAGTTGCCAATGAGTTCTCGGAACTTAACTTCCGGGACAGTGGATATTTACTCAAGTCTTCCTATGACTTCGGAACTAGCAAATTAAGTGGCCAAGTTATTATGACGCAGTGCAAGTTTAAAGTGATCGTAGCTTTTGCTAGTTTTTTAGAAGTTGTGAGAATTTCTTCATTTTGTATTCTTTTTATCTTTATTAAATTTTCTTTTCTTCGTATTTTCTCCATATAAGAAAATGACGGGAATACTAAGTATTGCACAATGTTGAATAAGCTGAGGAAATTCCTTAAAACCTAGGACCCTATTAAAGCCCAACCATAGCCCTTATTATACTTTTAAATTCTCATATAGGTCCATTTAATAAAAATTAATAAAAAGTATGTATGCAAGTCCAAATTAGGGTTTATTGCTAATACCACTACTAATTGCTAAATTACTTTTTAATTGGGCCATAAACTTTTTATATGAAATTCCAGGAACTCATTCACGCCCAAAAACTGGCTCAGACATGTATTAGGTGTATGTGTATATATTAGAGTAGGTCGAAATAAAAATAACAAATGAAAAAAAATAAAGTAAAATAAAACAAAATAAAATAAATGCCCGCAATGGCATCTTTCATAGAGAGTCGACGGGCATGACAACTCCGCGGCCCCCAAACTCGACCCCGCTCGGACATCACTGAGGGGTGCTGGAAGTAATGACTCCACGGCTCCGAAGTTTCAGCGAAGAAGAAAACATACCGCTAAAATGCTTAAGATACCGGCTGTGTGAATGTATGTCTGAAGGACACAGTTAACCCAGAAGGAAATCTGTAAATCACCTTTAAGCCGAAGGTTTAAAATGTAATTACTCATTTCAAAAAACGGAGAGCCGCATTATTGAGGAATCTAATGATTGCAGCCGAGCGAGGATATTTGCTCAAGTGTAGGCAGAAGCTACGGCTGCCGGTGAGGGCTCGGCTCATCAACATCAGATAGCGGAGTCGCCAGAGGTACAACATGAAAACCCCAACACTGCGACAAGTGTTTCTCAAGTTAATCTTGGGACCACAAGAGCAGGCCGTGTTAGACATCGTATTCAATGGACAACGGAAATGAATGAATATGTCTTGCGCTTCTACTACATTTCCACAAATTGTGAGGAACCGGAGCACATGACAACCTATAGTAAGATAATGCTAGATCTGTTTCTAAGAAGATACAGACATCTGAATGGGAAGCTTGCCGAAAATAGCCTTGCTACAAGCAAAAAAAAGCAATCTTCCAACACGAATATGTAACAAAAGAAAAGCAAGAGGAAATTAAAAGTGCAATACGCAACGAGCTACGAGGAGTGGAAAGAAGCGAAGAAGAATTAACACCAGTATAACCGAGGCACGCAACTCACAGCTTGAAAATTTAGCAGAATTTACCAACATGCGATCTGAAATTAACTTGATTTATGAAAGTACTGAAAGCGATAGGGGAAGCACCCAAAGGTACAAACATTTAAAAATACAACAACGCAAAAAACACCAGTAGCTCCCAAGTGGCAAAGAAGACTCGAAACACGAATTGCCAGTCTAAGATAATCTATAGGAAGGCTTACTTCATTTAAAAATGGTGCTAGATCAAAAAGGTTGTGCAGGCATGTATCTAAAATCATCACGCAGCTTAAACCTCAGACTCTAGAACTTGACCAACTATCCCAGATAATTGATAGGAAAGTGCAGCAAATCGCCGCTTACTCAAAACGATTAAGAAGATACCTCAAAAGTAATCAGACACAGCTTTTTCACAAAAATCAAAAGAGCTTTTATAGAAATCTGCAACAAAAAAGCAAAGCAGAATCTCAGACATCGTATACACAACAACACGATATAGAGGGTGAGTTAAAAATGCCTTCGCACCATATAGTAACCGTCGCTACTACGTGTGTGGTGATTCCACTAAAAATATCCCTCTATCTTCTCTTGGATTTTTCCCTCCACCCCGGGACTGCTTCCGCATTGCTTCGAGGTAGAGGGCCAAGACGACGTCCTAAGAAGCACACTTACTTACTCACCCTGCGTCCAGGGTCGCCTGTTTTGAGAAACCTATGCTCAATGCTCTTCAGCATAGCTTTCCATTTCGCGCTTCTTTTTTCGGATAATATTCTCCACAAAATTTGCGACGGCATTCCATTTTTCTTCGTCTATCATCATTTTCTCGATAATTTCTTCAGGTGTAAATACACCAATAGCTCGCTGCAGACCTGTTCTCTCTACGTTCCACCTCTCGCATTTAAAGAAGGTGTGTTCCGCATCATCATTCTCAGTATCTCCATATATGCAGTTTGGTTGGCTCACTTTTCCCATTCGCCACAAATACTTGCGAAAGGACTCATGTCCGGACAAAAACTGTGTGAGGTAATAGTTAACCTCACCGTGCTTTCTTTCTACCCACTTTTTTAGATCGGGTATTAGTCTCGCTGTCCATCTACCATACCGTTCAGAGTTCCATCTTGCCTGCCAAAGTGCGAGTGTTTGAACTCTAATATCGGAGAAGTGTGGTACTGGGATTCCTGTGTTTTTTGCCTCCCATCTCCGTTTACGCTCTTGTGCTAGAATATCTATAGGGATGGTTCCGCTGATAACTAACACCGCTGCTTCAGATACTGTTCTGTATGACGAAGCCACTCTGAGAGCACAGGTGCGTCGCACGGATTACAGAATTTTCCGCCGCCATTGCACCCTTAGCGAATCTGCCCATATTTCGCATCCGTATAAGAGAATCGATTTCGTCGTGTCCATCAAAAGTTTTCGCTTGTTCTGCGTTGGACCTCCAAGGTTTGCCATGAGCTTACTTAACATGCCGCTTACATTGGCAGCGCTTGTGGCAGCATGGCTTATATGCGCCCAGTAGGTTAGCCTTGTGTCTAATTGCACTCCTAGGTATTTGACCACTCTTTTTGTCGATAAAGTGGTATCAAGTACTTGTATGTCTACTTCTAATGGGATACGTCTGTTCGTCAGAAGGATTAGCTCTGTTTTCTCTGTGGCCAGCTTTAATCCATGGTCTTTCCAGCCATGTCTGGACTCGGATCATCACCTGATTTAACTTCTTTTTGGCTTCGTCGGTGTTTCGGGCGATTATTACAGCTGCAATGTCATCTGCATATCCCACTAAATGCACATCCTCAGGCATCTCTATTCGAAGGATTTCATCGTGGCTTATATTCCTGAGTTCAGGTCCAAGTATTGATTCTTGGGCCGCACCTGCTGTTATTTGTTTAGTCTTACACTCTTTTCGCGTTTCGTATAAGAGCACGCGATTGCTGAGATAGCTACGAATAATCTTCAATAGATTATTTGGGATCTTGAATGTTACCTTTAAGGCTTCAATTACGTCATCCCAGCTTAAACTGTTGAAAGCATTTCTAATATCCAGTGTGGCTTGTAATACTAAGCGTTTGGAGTATCGATTACCTGCCTGGGCATGTTCTACGCTAGCTA
Source organism: Anastrepha fraterculus (assembly GCA_037575425.1). Taxonomy (NCBI): domain Eukaryota; kingdom Metazoa; phylum Arthropoda; class Insecta; order Diptera; family Tephritidae; genus Anastrepha; species Anastrepha fraterculus. The sequence continues at coordinate 20,939 of JAYXIM010012425.1, read as the reverse complement.
TTACATCTTGGATGGCTCCTAAGGTAGATCTGCCACTTTTAAAACCATGCTGCCTGTCGGAGAGGCCGCCACTGTTCTCTTCGGCTTCGCTAAGCCTATGCTTTATCAGTTTCTCAAAGAGTTTTCCTGCGCTATCCAGCATACATAACGGAATATAAGCGGACGCTAATGTTGGGTCCCCTTCCCCTTACTGATTAGTACCAGTTTTTGTTTTTCCATATTTCTGGAAAAATTCCATCTTTTAGGCATGCGTTGTACATGTTTAGCAGCAAAAGAGGGCGTTCGATCGCCAATGGCTTCAATATTTCTGCAATTATGCCATCATATCCTGGCGCTTTATTGTATTTCTTTGCTTTTGCAGCATCCATAAGTTCTTCTTCTGTGAACGGGACAGGTTCCGTTGCTTCATGCTCGAGTTCTTCCCTCTCAGCACAGTGTGTTGGGAAGAGTGTGTCGACTATTTTGCTTACCGCTTCGGTTTCCATATCAGCAGCAGGGGATTTGGCCCTTAGCTTTTTCATAACGATTTTGTAGCCCAACCCCCATGGGTTATTGTTTAGATCGTTTCGTAGCTCTTCCCATTTGTCTTTTTTGCTTTGGCTTATAGCTTTTCTCAATTTTTTTCTGCTCTTTTTGTATTCTTCGAATTCCGTTATCGCCGGGCCCAATCTTCTGGCTCTAGTATACTTTCTACGCTTATGGATGCACATATCTCTAAGTTCTGCGATCTCATGTGTCCACCAGTATACAGCATTTCTTTTTTTGATCTTATCTATTTTAGGCACAGATGCGTTGCAACCTATCGTAATGCATTGCATTGTGGTCTTGACTAGTGTTTTTGCTGTACTATTCGTACAGATCGTCGATTTATTTTCGTCAATAGTTGCAAGGAGCGTCGCGGTGAAATACATATTAAGAATATACAAAAACGTGTGAATGGAATTTGGAACAGAGAAGTGCAATATAATACATCTGATTAGAGGTCGGCTTGATGAAACCGAAGAAAACTACGCAGTAGACCAAAATATTATTACAGACAATTTGCATAGCAGTGAATCTTACAACTGCAACTTAAGGAATCAACCACACGCAAGTAAAGCAAAACCTCATTAACAAATTTGAGGCACGACTGAGAGCTGTATTAAAAACTATTCTGAACAGTGGAAATAAATGCAAAGCAATTAATACCTGGCCCAAATCTCTTTTGACTTACTCGTTTGGAGTAATAAAATGGTCTCAGACAGATATTCTTCGGATTGAAACGCTGATACGCACCACTTTTACAAAGTTCCAAAGCCATTACCCTCAAAGCGCTGTGGAAAGAAAATCGCTTCCTCGAAACGTTGGTGGCAGAGGAATCATTAATATAGTGCGTCTACACTTTTCGCAAACTTTGAAGCTACGTACTTATTTTCTAAGCAGCGAGTCTCATCTATTTAAAGCTATCGCTATGGCTGATAATGACTTTACCCCGCTTAGTTTGATGGAGCAGGACTCCCCAGTACCCGATGGAGTTAAATCCCCAGCAGAAATGATCGCATGGAAGGCAAAAACAAAACGGTGTTCATCCCCATGATCTCGAAATGGAATGGATAGACGCACAACCATCAAATTTATGGCTAAAAAGAGGAACATTATTTTCTAAAACAGAAGGTTTCGCAATAGCTACCCAGGACCGAGTTATTCCAACCAGAAATTTCCGAAGGTCGATAGGTCAATACGGGGCGATATAATAGAAGATAGGTGCCGAAGGTACGGGTATCTTACAAAAAGAAGTCTTGTATTTTAAATATGCACCAAAGGCAATATTGGAAAATGCAAATTTTTAACTGTACTGGGACAGATTTATATCCACAGATCAAACAGCAGCTGCCAACAAACCTGACATCATCTTGTTCGACAAAGCAAATAAAAAAGTCGAAGTGCTTGATATAGCGGTGCCCCTTAATCGCAACATCCAAAGCACATACTCCACCAAAATATCGAAGTATGCAGCTTTGGTCATAGAACTGAAACGGATGTACAAAGCGAGGGAAGTGAATTTAATTCCAATAATTATATCGTCCACTGGATTAGTGCCTAAGCATCTAATAAAAAACTTGAAGAAGTATGACTGCCAACACCTTTTAGAAGACATGCAGAAGTCGACCCAACTGAGCACATGTACAATAGTTCGAAGATTTTTAAATACATGGGCGTAGGACTTGGGCTACGCTCCACCAGAGCATAATCTCCGGCAATAGCTGAGATGGATTAAAAAAATAATAATAATAAAATAAAATAAAGTAAATTACAAAATAAAGTAATTAAAATACTAAAGTTTTCTATGATATAGCGGATTTTTTTATTTGTTGACCTTAAAGCAAAGCCCGTTAAAGTCACTTAAGCGGTTTTGCCAAAAGTCCACTTTTCTATGTACATAATTTTTGTCCGTTCCACTCTAATGTGTATTAGAAATTAGTTACTTTGAAGTACATAAGTCTCTTCAACTGTCCACTTAATGATTCGCCGGAATGCCATTTTGCACGAAAGCAGAGCGGAAATGTGAGCGTAAAAAGCATTTTCTAAATACCTGTGTAGGTAGCGATACAAATAGGCATATGCAAATGTGCCTATGCATGTGTGTATGTATCTTTGTATATACATATAGTGTAATAGAAATTTTACAAGTATTTAGTAGCGCTATTAAATCTGTCTCATGTGGTAATTTTGGCCATTTCAATTTCTTTTACGATCGAATGGTTCAAAAGCATTTTTCGAATGTGGAGCTAATTGGTCGACGAGCTAAATTGAGCTAAAACAACAAAAAACAATTCGGGAAATGGGAAAACTGAAATATAAATGGAAAACTGTTGAGATATCGCTGCGCCAGCACATTTCAATGAGCTATAAAAACTGATACCATTAAGCAAAAATTGCCACGAATGCGAGCGCATAAAATCCATCCATCAACGAGATACTTCAAGGCAAGTGAATAAATAAAACACGAACTCATACACATACAGACATATCGGACAAGTATGTGTGTGTATATAGCGCTACAAATGGGCAGCTCTCTTAGAGTCACGCACAAAATGATTGAAATGGATTTTTATTAATTTTTATATGCTCCCCCATCACTTGCCACCACACCATGCCATGTTGCTGCTGTTAATCCGGTTTATTAATAAATTTCATATGTTCTTTGTTGTATCAGTCAGATTGCGTGTAGTTTTGCGCTGTTTGCTTTCCTATTGCCATCTAATCCATTTTCTATTTTTTTCTCTTTTTCTAATTTTCATATGCAGCGGGGTAAGACAAGTATCCTTTTGAAGATGTCTGATGTCTTACTAAGCACTCGCTGAGCTGACAAAGCAAAAGTTACAAGATATTTTCGGAATTATGGTTTTCTTGCGTGCGAGCAAGCACCAGCAGCGGCGCCGGCCGTCGATGACAGACAGCCACCGCGACGACCATCACAAAATGATGGCCGACTAAAAGTAATTGCTATACTCATGTGTACATACACACATACACACATGCGTAAGTAGCAGCGCAATGCAGTGCGAGATGTTTGTCAGCGAGCAGGTGATGAGTGGACGACTAACTTTTACTAAAGCTCTGCTTAATTTTCCACTAATTTAATTTTCTGGTGTTTCAAATATCTGATTTTAATTATCAATTTTATTTTCATTTTAACTTTAAATGCCCCCTTTTAACAAATGCAGACACTCACCAGCCCACACCTAATAGGGTGATACCGATTGCTGCCACTTTGTTTGTTATGAGTACCATACTCGTACACTTGCAACACCCGACCAATTACTTGGTGTGGAAAAAATGTAATGAAATGTCAAACTAAGCAAATGCATCAATTTATTTTGAACATCACATCAGCATATTTCGAACTACGTATGAGAGCAAGTGGCAGGGAGATATGTAACTGTACGCGCCACATAGGGTTCAACATTTCGATTGCTGTATGGTGGAAATATTGTGACCGAGTGATGGAAGTTTTAAACAATATTGTGTTTTAGGTAAATAGGGAAATTTTTCATTTACTTTATTATTTGAGTCTCGAGAGGGTCGAATACGCAACATTCGGGTTAAATATTAGCCCATATTTCATACACAAACACGATTTCTCTTTGAATAAAAACATAAAGCTTCGACCCATCGGAGCCCCGTGTAAGGCTACACTCCAGAAAACAGGTGGACACCACAAATCGCAAAGCTCAGACAAGCTTCTGTCCGTAGCAGAAGAAGGTACACCAGAGCCAGGCGAAACAGAGAGGTAGAGCTTGGAGCCGACGAATTTAGGTAATGCGGAAGGGCGCTGAAACAAGCAATAATTGCTAGTAAGAAAACAATAATTGCTAGTAAGAAAGCAAAATGGGAGGATCTTCGAAGTGATCTAAACAGCAATCCCTCGACACTGGGATATAAGATCGTAACGTGAATGCTACGAGCAAACTGTACAGTCCAACATCTAGACAGCGATACCATTAGCAACATCATGGACAAACTGTTCCCCATACACCCCTTGCTGCGCGAAGACCGAGACTCTCAAAATGACAAGATGCTTCCGTAAGGGTAAAGCCGACCGAGCGCGACCGTCAGGCTGGCACCCGCTTTGCTTGCTGGATAGAAAAACTGGTGGAAAAGCATATACATCGCAGGCTACCAGAGTCTGAAGCGAGCGTAGGAGGGCTGTGGTCAAGGCAATATGGCTTTCGACGTGGAAGACCTGCCATTAGCATTAGAAAGGAGGTGGTAAGCAGCGTATACTGCGCTTAATGCGGACGTTCCTACCCGAGGCTCATCATCGTCCTGGCAATGATTGATGTACGAAACGCCTTTAATAGCTTACAATGGGCAGGCATAATAAAAGTACTACTGCAAGAAAGGATTCGAATACCCGTATACCTGCTAAGGATCCTACAGAACTACCTGAGTGAACGTGAACTTCTTTCTGTACGACCAGATGGTCAAAAAACGTCTGCGCTGCTCAAGAATCTCTTCTCGGTTCTCATCTCAGGAATCTGAGCTACGACGAGGTCCTGAGCATAGAAATTCCAGAATACACATATTTCGTAGGATACGCGGACGATATAGCGGCGACCATATCAGTGCGAGATACCGAGGACGCTAGGAGGAAGCTGAATCAAGCCATGCTAAGGACTCAGTTTTGGCTCGAGGACCATGGCTGGAGCCCGCCAAACATAAGATTGAAGTTATGTTGATGACACGAGGACACATGCCACTCGAGGTCAGCATGCAACTAGGTTACACGCCCCTAGTGACTCAATTAGCGGGGAAATACCTAAGCATTCAATTCGAATGCAGGCTTACGTTCTGGGCCCAGATACGGCACGCGTCTACTAAAGCACCGAAGATTACGGGAAGCTGAGCAAACTAATAGCGAACATCGGTAGCCAACCCAGAGTAAAAGAAGGCTGATCATGGCGATCACAAACGCAAGCTTTAAGCGGACTCCGAACGGCAGATATTTTTTTATAATCTAGGAGGTTTGCCATTGCCTGCCAAGGGGTAGCCGCTATTAGAAAAAACTTTTTGTTCATTTTGGTGTTTCACGAAGGTTCGAATCCACGTTCTCCGCTTTACAGTCACGCACCAACCCATACGACTACGGCAGCCGCTATACTCTTGTACGGCAGTGAAACATGCGGAAATGCGCTAAACTGCAAAACGAAGCGCAAACCTCAGTGGTGAATAGCGAACAGCGGCACTAAGAGTTGCTTCAGCCGTACTTTTTCAGTCGCAGCAGTTTTTGTGATCAGCGGGGAGATGCCTGTCCACCTCACGGCCCGGAAACGAGTGGATGCGTGGGATTCCAGGAAAAAACACGCCACCACTAACGTCGCGGAACGGAAATGCCAAACCATACAGCTATGGCAAAGCCGATGGGACACTGAATCAAGTGACGAATGGATGGCAAAGCTGATTCCTACAATAGGCAAATAGGTTGAAACGAACTTCGAGGAAGTGGGCTGAGTTTCTCTCGGGTCCCGGATACTTCCGGAAATACCCATACCACATTGGTAAGGTAAGCGACCCCCACCGAGCGATGACGCCGAACACACGATCTTTAGTTGCGACAGATGGCTCGTAGAAAGCGATGCCTTGAGGGAGCAGATTAGCGACATCACGTGGATCAATGTGGTCGGCAAGATACGTGACCGCGGCGATATATGAAATGCGGTTAAAAGATACGTTGAAAACGGAGAAAAAAGATAGGCCTCGACGCAGAACAACAAAGCGAAGCCTCACAGACAAAGACGTAAGAAGACGAGCCTATAACATTAAGCTGGCTAGAAGCAGGTGGATCCAGATGTGGGCGAATAGAACTGATCCACTGGTCCCGGGAAGAGAATCTAGAGAGAAAAGGAGAAGGCTACACCACTCGACCACTCGTCTACTATGACGGTTGGTGTAAGTGTAAAGGTATTTTGAAGCCTACCTCACCTATCAAAATTATATACATACTTTATATATGCCTTCCGCTTAAAGGCAAAGGGCCGTTTGGGTGGTGATAGGCAGATACTTTTTGGTAAATACGATTTTGAAAGTTGGTGACAATTTTATATATACATATTTTATTGATTTACTTTGATAAGCTATCTTTAAATATTGCATTATATACAAAGTTACTTTCAATTTATATTAGTCACAATTTCATCATATATATCTTGATAGATAAGAACCGTATTCAAGGAGTCACTGGCTCAACAAGTCTCATGGGTTGGTCACTACTTCCGCTGCATTCTGTCAGCTTCCAAGCTAAGATCTATCAGCTAAATACCAACTTAAATACCATTTGATACTCGTTTTTTCGTTATTCCTCCGCGAACTACAAATTGCAGCACCCATTATGTGCACCTACAACAACCCCACCTACTGTTTCAGTGCACACAAATATCTTCCGCTACAAATGTGATAAAAATAGCACGGAATGCTGCAGTCAAGTAGAAAGAAAAAGTGAAGGTACGTAAGTATTTACATAAGTGCATGTGTGTGTGTGTGTACACAGCTTGCAGGCAAAGAGTAGTGAAAATGAAAATTCAATTTTCCACTCAAATGCAAATGCCGCATCAATCCTGTAAATGTGTCTCAAGGAATGTAAGCGATTTGTTGTGTTAGACACACAAGACAAAAGTCACATTGCGTTGAGGACCCCTCCTTAGTGACAGGCAGTGCCCAACTATGTCGCGGCCGATCCACCGACCGACCAACCAGCCAGCCAGTCAACGAAACAACCAACCGTCACGCTGCTACTTGGGCAAGCGGCAATGAGTGTAGCGCCCGAGAAGTGCTTTGTGTGTAGTGCAAGAAATGCAAAACTTTACGTTATTATATACGTGTGGGTATATATGTATTTGTGTGTGCGTGTGTGTGTGACAGCATTAGCTTGAAAAGTGGCACTCACGCGGACAGACAGATTGGCAAGCGGCTGGAAAGACGAGTAGACGAACGAATGGACGGCAGAACGGCAGGACGGGTGACCAGCGACATTTCATACGACAGTAGGCACAGACATTTGGCGAATTACCCGCACTAAAGAGCTCGGCAACGTTATTAGACCAGAAGACAGTGCGTGGCATCCAACAGTGATAACAATGACAGCGCGTTAAAGTGGCTGCTGTCGCGAGCACAACGAATCTGATGCTGCTGTTGATGCTGTTGCTGATGCTGAAGCTGATGTTCCTGTTTTCTCTTATTGTGGATGCCACAACCACACAAATGCATTCCCAGCTGTACTGGCCCGATTGCACGCCTTTGCGGTTGGCATTGCCGTCAGTCGGGTGTACACGCATTGTTGCCCAACTGAGCAATGTTGGCAATTAAAATGTTGTCGTTTAGCTTTGCCGCCCAACAACAAATTCTACTTGCACTTGCATCATTTCCCATCCGAGTGCGCTCAATTTCGCTTTGGTGTTTGAATGTGGCAATCGTCTTTTGTTTTTTCCTCTTTTTTAAGCAGTTATTGCTGCACATACTTATGTATGGATATAAGTATGTATGTATGTGTGTGAATAAGAGTACATTAATTGTCTATTTATAGTTTCAAATTACTGCTTAGAACAAAATTGTAAGACAGAGATTTTTAATTGCATTTATTGCAGAACTCTTTGATATTTTTGATATTATGCCAAAAGCAAGGCAGACAAACAGGAGCATAACAGATTATTTTAAAGTTGTGTGGGCAATACTTCATGTGGATTTTTCTCACTCAGGGAAAATTTCGGCTCTGAAGTTTATTATATCAAAAATTACTCAGCTTCATAGTGAATTTTTTGTGAGCAATTCAACAAAAAAGAAAAACAGAAATATTAGTTACACAATGGTCGGAATTGGAACATTTCGGTTTTTACAAATATATTGAATTGACTATCAAATTCCACTTAATTAGAGCTTTATACATTCTGTCAAAACAATATCGGGAATTGTTCATTTAAAAAGCGGGCGTTGCCCTATGATCAAAATGTACCGGGAAGGAGATGTTGACTGTTTTCTTCGATTGCCAAGGCGTAGTGCACCATGCGTACCTTCCATCGGACCAGACAGTCAATAAGGAATATTATTTATCCGTTTTGAAGCATTTTAGAGATGCTGTACGTCGCAAATGGCCGGAAATGAGGGCAAACAATTCTTGGATTTTGCATGATGATAACGCGCCATCACATCGAGGCCAAATTGTGCTGGATTAATTGACCAAGCACCAATTAAATACCATCGTGCAAGCACTGTATTCTCCTGATATGACCCCGTGCGGCTTCTTTTTGTTTCCCAAGTTGAAGTTACCCCTTGGTCGATGGAGATTTCAGTCGATAGAGGAGATCAAAGAGAATGCGACAAAGGAGCTGAAGGCCATCCCTTCGTCGGCCTACCAGGGGTGCACGGAGGACTGGGATAAACGTTGGCACATATGTGTTGGTTCAGACTGATTATATTTTATTCTATCAGTCAACCGTAGGTGTACTCTGCGATTTTGACTATGGATAAAAATATCGAACAAATAATTTGTCTTAAACTTTGTGTTTTGAACGAGATTTCGTGTGCCGAATCGTTGAAATTGTTGCAGAAAGCCTATGGGGAGTGTGCTTTATCAAAACCACGAAAAACACGGGTCTACGAGTGGTATAAGGCTTTTGCAGAGGGCCGGGAAGTCGTGGAAGATTTGCCCCGATCTGGTCGCCCATCAACGTCTTCAACGGATGAAAATGTCGACAAAGTCAAGGAAATGCTGCTGAAACCCCATCAAACCATCATTTAAGTTTGGGGGTGTTAGCTCGTGACCTTAGCGTGTCTCACGAATCAATTCGCAACATTTTACACCATCAATTGGACATGAGACGCGTGACTGCTCGACTCGTTCCAAGAGAGTTGATAACGCATGATAACGCACCGCCTCACAAGGCTCATATTGTGAGCACGTTTTTGACCAAAAACTTGACAAATGTCGTCAAGCAACCACCGTATTCACCGGATTTAGCACCCTGTGACTTTTTCCTTTTCCCAAAACTTAAATGACCATTACGGAGAATTCGCTCAAGGAGATGAAGAAGATCTCTTCAAACGCGTTTGAAAGTTGCTTTGATGACTGGACTAATCGTTGGCATATGGGTATTGCTTCGAATGGAGCCTATTTTGAAGGCGACAAAATAAATTTTGATGATTAAACAATTATTTTGCGTTTTATTGAACTATTCCCGGTACCTTTTTGACAGAACGAAAATTAAATTGCGTCCCCTAATTTGGAACATTGGCTCCAGTTTTCGAGATAATGGTATTTGGAAATCTAAAATTTGCTAAATGGCTTGCATTTTCGCCTTTACCAAAGAAAAACTGTAAATGTACCGAATTCTCTCTTCTTTGCCTTCCATTGCTAACACCCTTTAACTCACAACTGCATGGAATAAACAAAAAACAGAAAAAACGAGTTTTTAGTGTGAAATATCACCTTGACCACAAGCATAAACTTTAAATTGTTTCATCGATGCTTTACGAGATATCGATTACTGCAGCCAACTACCGAGAAAGTAATTTTTCCTCGAACTAATATTTAATCCCATGTGGGATCGCTACAGAGAGCTAAAAAAGGAAGAGAGACGTATTATCCGAAAGAAGAAACGAGAGGCCGAAATATGTGAGTGCGTGGAGCTGGAGATGCTGGCCAATAGGAACAACGCCGGAAAATTGTACCAGAAAGTTCGGCGGCTTACAGAAGGTTTTAAGACCGGCGCGTTTTCCTGTAAGAACAAAGACGGCGATCTGTTGACTGACGTACAGAGCAATCTTAAATTATGGAGGGAACACTTCTCGAACCTGTTAAACAGTGATAGCTGCGCATGTCACAGAGAATATGAAGAACCCGATACCCCAATCGTTGACGACGGAATTGTCGTTCCGCTACCCAATCATGACGAGGTGAGAATAGCGATAACGCGGCTAAAGAACAACAAAGCCGCGGGCGCCGATGGACTGCCGGCTGTGGTATTCAAACATGGCGGCGAGGAGCTGGTAAGGTGCATGCATCAGCTCCTATGGAAAATATGGTCGGATGAAAGCATGCCTGCCGATTGGAATATAAGTGTGCTCTGCCCAATCCATAAGAAGAGCGATCCTTCAATTTGTGCCAATTACCGCGGGATTAGTCTTCTAAATATCGCCTGAAAGGCTGAAGCCCACCGTCAACCAACTGATTGCACCTTATCAGTGTGGCTTTAGACCTGGAAAGAGAATCGACACACACCATCTTTTCGTCGATTTCAAAGCTGCATTCGACAGTACGGAAAGGAGTTAATTGTATGCCGCGATGTCTGAATTTGGTATCCCCACAAAACTAATGCGGCTATGCAAGATGACGTTGCTCAACACCAGCAGCGCCGTCAGAATTGGAAAGGCCGAGCCGTTTGAACCAAACGAGGTTTCAGACAGGGTGACTCGCTGTCGTGTGACTTCTTTAACTTGATGTTGGAGAGCATCGTACGCGCCGCAGAACTGAATCGCTCAGGCACAATATTTTATAAGAGCGTACAATTGTTGGCGTATGCCGATGATATCGATATCGTCGGCCTTAACAATCGCGCTGTTAGTTCTGCCTTCTCCACACTGGATAAAGAGGCAAAGCGAATGGCTCTGGTGGTGAACGAGGACAAAACGAAGTACCTCCTGTCTTCAAACAAACAGTCGGTGCACTCGCGTATCGGCACCCACGTCACTGTTGACAGTTATAATTTTGAGGTTGTAAAAGACTTCGTGTATTTAGGAACCGATAACAATGTCAGCCTTGAAATCCAACGCAGAATCTCTCTTGCCAACAAGTGCCCCTTTGGACTAAGTAGGCAACTGAGCAGTAAAGTTCTCTCACGACGAACAAAACTAACACTCTACAACGCTCTCATCATGCCCGTCCTAACGCATGGCGCAGAAGCGTGGACGATGACAACATCCGATGAAGCGACGCTTGGAGTGTTTGAGAGAAAGGTTCTGCGCAAGATTTTTGGAACGAACGTGCAAAGCGTTGGCAACGGCGAATATCGCAGGCGATGGAACGATGAGCTGTATGAGCCTTACGACGACATAGACATAGCGCAGCGAATAAAGATCCAGCGGCTACGCTGGCTGGGTCATGTTGTCAAAATGGATACAAACGCTCCGGCTCTGAAAGTCTTCGATGCGATACCAGCTGGTGGTAGCAGAGGAAGAGGAAGAACTCATCTGCGTTGGAAAGATCAGATGGAGAAGGACTTGACTTCACTTGGTGTGCCCAATTGGCGCCGGTTAGCACGAGAAAGAAACGGCTGGTACGCTTTGTTAGACTCGGCCAAAATCGCGTAAGCGGTTATAGCGCCAATTAAGAAGAAGGAGAAGAATATTTATGTCGGATCTAACGAGGTGCGAGTCCATACGTGTACAAGGTTTGGGTTAGTTTCATTAAGTCGTTATCGAGCGTGGCATCTCCTATTTTTCAAAATTTTGCTTGGGTCCCATTTTTTTAGTTTACTATTTTTACCAAATTTTCGTAAGTTTCACGTTTTTTTAAACGCTGCTCTACTTATACAGCCTAAAGAGAAATCGTTATAAGTGGCCTGGTGGTCATATCCTCCTGAGATGTCGTTTGCCAGCTTTAAGGAACCTCTTCGTTCATCGAATGATAGACAAAGTAAGCGCTGATCTGCAGGTGTACAGATTAGTTCACTTGTTATTGCTGTAGTCCCTTTCCACTTTGAGAGCAGGGATCTTAGTGAGGCTTGTATGCAAGTAAGATAGATTATCATGCTTGGTCATCGGAGCGAAATTGTGAAAGTAAATTTTACTACTATGGCATCGTGGATTCAGCAGCAGAATTCCAAGTTGGAAAGTTTTCCAGGTTTAGCCATCCGAAGCAAATATGTGAGAGTAACTTCGGCTGAGAGTAAGTTCAAAATATCTACGAATCGCGGATTGTAAATGGAGGGATCAGACATCCTGCAGAGTGAGCAGTTAAGTTATGCCCCACCTAAAACCACAAAAAAAAACAATGCCTACAGACTCACTACAGTGATGACTGGCTTCTGGTTCATAGGAGAGCAGCCAGCCAAAATTAGCATCCCTAACAATATATGCTGCCATAGTTGTAATCAACCGGAGAAAAGGGAAATTATTTTCCACTTCGCCTGTGAATGCCCTTCCCTATGGAAGCTGAGGATGTTAACCCTTGCCAAACCGTTTTTTGAGAATCTCTAAGAGCTGGCTGGTACAGACTTAAACAACCTTATAAGTTTTCTCACTCGCACATACTGGATAAAGTCGGGAATAATTAATCGTATAACTTGTGGGATGTGAAAACAAAATGGTGTGGAAGCACTAATTGGATTCTTGGCGAATCCCCACTTTAGTTAACCAGCCAACTTTGGATGATGTGGCATCGAGTACTCGGCAACGGAATTCTGCCTGCGCATTTCACACGTTTTCACACGTTCGTCCATTCAGTCGTTGTTCAGATGACAGCGAAGTAACGTGAGCAGGGGCTGTGTTAATTTTTATTATCGCGGTACATCACCAACACAACAGCGTTCGTAAAAAAACTGCTGTTATAACCCTGGCTACGTCACCAAATCAGGTGATTCCCTCTAAATAGCTGAGAACCGGTTAACGGTCTGTTCATTGTGCTCGTATGTATGACTGAACTCAAATAAAATATTTTTTTTTTATTTATTTATTAAGTAATAAAAAATGTTCAATATAAAATTTTTTTGGTTAAACCTAATTTGCAGAATAGTGTATACGCTACATTAATTCTTAAATTTTATATTTCAATTTTCATTGACTTATTGAGCCACCCTCATAAATGTATGGGAACGTGTTTTGTTGTTTATTAACTCTTTTGTGTTGCGAGTCGCGTGTATTCAATTTTTGAGGCACTTAATCACTGCTTGAAAGTTCTTTAATGACTAAATTATGTAATTATGTAGATATAGGCGGATCACAGCCACTATTGCTAATTTTATAGCTTCTAAAACCATGGCAAACTAAAGGCGAGCCCTACTCTGATGTTTTATTTCACGTTTATGCGCTGAAAACTCATTAAAAGCTGTCGCAATTTTATGACCACCAAAAGATTAAAGAACGGTTTTTCTCGGGATCACTCAGAAAAAGGAGGAGGTAGTGAGGTAGAACGCAGAAGTATAACAAAAAAATATTCCTTAACACCAGTAGATATAACGAAAACATATCTGCATCCACACATACATGTAAAGCGCGTGTATGTGTTTGTGCTGGTGCTTGTGATTGCGTTTGCATATGATTTTATACGCATTAGGCTCAGCATTTTAGAACCGGCTACACTTCAAAGCGTCTGCCTGTGGCCTTTACTGGCTTCGTTTTTCTTCTACTTTTTTCTCTCAGTCTCTCTTTGACGTTCGCTATAAAACTAATTGCAATTAAAATGATAATAATTACGTTGAATTACACAGGTCGACACTGAAAATGATTCAAGCATCGGACCCGGCCTATCTTATAGATTTTTCATCGCTGAATACGAATCTGACCTTAAAAAGTTTCCATCACGTCAAGATTTTGAAAAAATTAGTTCAAAAAGTCAAAAAAACGTGTTTTTGACCATTTTTGACCAAATGTAGTGGATGAACCTGAGGTGATGGAAGCTTCTACCTAGCCTTAAACTGAAGCCTGAACCTTCAGTTATAAGATCCAAATCGAAAATACCCTGAATCAATTGTAAATTTTGATGTAGCACAATTTTTTTAACTGCTCGCGCAAGTTATTATCTCGTATCGATAATTTGAGTAAAAGACTATTTTTAGAGCACTAAGATGTGCATTCTTTATTTATAATCTTAGACTGACTAGTTTACATGAATCTTAGAACTATTTATACCATTGATATGCGTACATAGGTCGTTATCTGTTTACTAGTCGAGGTTATTATTGTTTGTCTTAGGGATAGTGTATTTCTATTGTTATGTTGTTTGTCCGTAGGTCGTTATCTGTTTACTAGTAAAGGTTATTATTGTTTGTCCGTTGTAGTTCGGTAGTCAATCATGTTGAGATAAGTTTGTTGTTTTGTACATCGTTATCACACAAGGTTAAAGTGCATATGAGTATTCTTATTTGTCGGTATAGACAATGATGAGTAATCATAGATTATAAATGTATATATGACTAACGTCGTTAACTCTCCCCTGTGTTAAAAATGAAATGTCCTCATTTCTAAGGGCTCAGGTTTTGTAGTCGTTGTAACTCGGTTAGATAAGCCAATTCGAACTCTCTTTGGTGTCTGATGTTTAATTGTAGTTGTCGATATGTATATAATTTTATAATTAAGTACGTGACTAAAGCTAATATAATTATGATTATGGTTAAATATAGAGTAAATTTCCAAGGATGTTCTTCAATTGGTAAAAATAATTTATACATTTCTTGTATATTGGTAAATTTATAATCTGATTTAGAGTTTAAGATTCTCAGTACATTAACTTTTTCGTTCTGATGAGCATGTATTACATTTTTTATTTCTTGATTATGATTAATATATGTTTTATTATCAATAGTTGTGTTGAAATGGAATTGGATTAAATGTGGGCCATTTATCCTAATTCCGTTCCAAGTGTGTTCGTTGTCGATAAGTATATTGCCATTATCTAATATTTGTAAGGGAAAGTTTTTTTCTTGAATAATATTACAATGGGCTTTTTGTTTCAATAATAAAGGGATAGTACAATTATCATTTGGTTCTTTTTTACAAATATGTGTTCCTACATAGTTTTTGCATTTTGATAAATTAGTGAAATTATTATTACACAAAGCAATCTTATTATAAAGTTGGTATTTTCCGTATTTAAAGGCTAGTGGGGTTACATTGTACATTTTACACTTATTTGTTATTATAGGATATTTATAAATTGTAATTATAGCATTATTTGAAGTACATATGTGGATATCAGAATACTCTAGAATATTTATTATTGGAATATCATATATTTCGCCTTTTATTACCTGCTGTATGTCTTCAAAATTAAGTGTGCCAGAGAAGAAATTTCCGGTTTTTGCAAAGTTAATGGTGTTTGTAATAGTTATTAATTCGTTATATATTTCTGTTAGTACTGACTGATTAAAAATTGATTCTGGACTTAATGTTGCTAAAATTTTTTCAAACCGGGAATTTATTTTCCTTTGCTGATTATTATTTTCAATAAGCTGGTTCAGTCCTGTTTTAATTTCAACAAGATCGTCGTGATCTGGTGTTCCTGTTACAAATTTTAACGCAGAACCTAAGAAATTAAGGGCACGTTTGGCACGATACTCGGATGGTATTAATTGTGACTTCAGAGTTTCTATTTTATCAATTAGTATATTTTCTTCCTCGTTTTGACTTGGTTCATACTTAGTTCGCACTATTCTTTCATATGGTTCTAATATAATGGATAAGTTCGATACGTGGTAAAGAAAGGATGAGCTCTCGTAGGTATACACAGTATCTACTTCAGTAAGTACATATTTTTTACCAGTCAAATCTGTTATTTTATCGCAAAATCCGTAAGTAACTATCATTAAAATTAGGAAGCCGATTCGTTGCATGGTGTGCTATTTTTTCGAATGCTGTCTTTATGTATAATTTTCCCCCTCACTGTTAAAATTGTGTCCCCACGATCTTCTTTTACCTTATGTTTATTGTACTTGGTTGCAAGCTTATTACGCCGATCCGTTCGGCTATAAATTATGTCGCCTGGTTTGTATGTTATGGCCTGTCTCCCTTTATTGTGATGCCTGAGTAGTTTCGTCTGCTTATCTTCAAGTATGTTCTTGATATCAGGATATTTTTCGCGATTGTAAAATACGTCCTCGGGTTTATGTCCTGTTGAAGAATGGATTGTTCTATTGTACTGGCGAACTGCGTTGAATAATTCGTCGCCGGGAGCTGTATGATTTTCTGCGGCTAAACTTTGGCAGAGCTCAATTAGAGTACAGTGTATCCGTTCAACTTGGGCGTTTGATGTCGAATGATGTATAGGCGTAACGGAGTGCGTTATTTGTAGCCGGCTGTACAAGCATTTTGCTATGTTTCCGATAAATATACTTTCGTTATCGGTCATAAGAAATTTGGCATTTGGGTAAACTTGTGTAAGTACTTCTTCAATGTATTCATGACAGTTTATCTTTGTGTCTAGTTTTCGTAAGAAGCAATATTTGGAATATCTGTCTGTGGAGCTAAGGTACTGTTTGTTATTAATATGGAAAACATCCATCTGTATGTATTCTCCTACTTGTGTTGGTATTGGAGTTTTTCCAATCGGTTGTTTATTTGGTTGTCTTTCGTATTTGTGCTGTAAACAAATTTCACAGCCTATGACTAGTTTACGGCACATTTCCTTAATATTGGGCCAGTAATGGGTCAACAATATTTCTTGTGTGTTATTTTTGTAGTTCCTATGTGCACGTTTATGTGTTTGTGTGACAATTTCTCTTTGTTCGTTTAAAGATGTTACGTCATTTAACTTATTTTGGGCTAGTACCAGGTTATGATTTGGGAAGGCGGAGATAATTTCTTGTTTTAGGTGAAACAGTATTTCTTCATCTATCTTTATCGCGTTAGTAACTTTTGGATTAACTACATTTTTAAGTTTAGATAGTAAATCCGGGGTGTCTCTATAAATTATTGTGTGTCTAAATTGACCGGGAAATATTGTTTGATTGAGGACTTCATTCCTTTCATTATCTTGTAAAATAATTATTTGGTTTCTGAAAGAGTTAAGTGGTTGTTTAACTTTTTTCATAGTTTCGACAGGAGAACTTTGTTGTGAATGATCGGAACAATTTGTTGTATTATTGATTTGCTGACGCGAAAGCGCATCTGCAACGACATTCTGGTGACCCGGTTTATAAACAAGTTTGGCACCATATTCTTCAATTAGATTTTTCCAACGCTTTAATTTCGCATTCGGATTTTTTTCAGAAATCGAAAATATTAGGGATTGGTGATCCGTGTAAATTGTCAAGTTTGCTACACCATATAAATAATTTCTAAGTTTTTGTAAGGACCAAACGATTGCTAGTAGTTCTTTCTCATTAGTGCTATAGTTTTGTTCTGTTTCATTTAGTGTGCGTGAAATGAATGCGATCGGGTGGCGATTTTGTGACAAAACTGCCCCGATAGCAAAATTGCTAGCATCTGTTGTTAAACTGAATGGTTTAGAAAAATCGGGTTGGAAAAGTTCAACTTGCTCTTGTAAAGAGTTTTTTATTTTTTCCAAGGCTTCCTCTGCTGCTACATCTAATTGTATCGGTACTTTAGCACTTTGATTTTTTGACACCATTCCTAATTCTCCTTTCAAATTTATCGTTAAAGGTTTCGTGATTTTAGCAAAATCCTTTATAAACTTCCTGTAGTAACTAGCGAGTCCTAAGAAAGATCTCAATTCTTTCAAATTTGTTGGTTTTGGGTAGTTCTTTATAGTTTCGACTTTTTTTGGGTCTACAGTAATTCTATTATGTTTTATAATATGTCCAAGGTATTCAACTGAATCCTGGAAAAAATGTGACTTTTCGTCAGAAATTTTCATGTTGGCATTGTGAAGGGCATTAATTATGATTCGGATGTGTTCCATATGTTCTTCTACAGTAGATGAATAAATTAACACATCATCGATATAAACATATGCGAACTTTCCAATGTATTCTCTTAGTATGTCGTCAACACATCGTTGAAAGATTGAGGGTGCATTCTTTAATCCGAATGGCATCCTTATAAATTCATACTTCGCGCCGTTGACAGAGAATGCAGTCTTTTCTCGATCAGGTTCTTTAATTAATATCTGATGAAAGCCTGATTCTAAATCTATTGTGGAAAAAATTTTTGCTTTTCCGAGGTTTTGTATTGTCATATTGACATCTGGAATTGGATATCTGTCCGTAATTGTATGAGAATTTATCTTTTGGAAATCAACAACCATTCTTCGCTTGGGCTTCCCTTGGTCATCGGTGCCTTTTTTTGGAACAGTCCATATAGGTGAATTATATGGGCTTTTGCTTGGTTGTATTATACCGTCATTTAGAAGTTTCTCAATTTCTTTCTTGACAAAGTCGTGATCGGACATGGGATATGGATATTGTTTTGTCCATATGGGGTCTTCCGATTCAGTCTTGATAGTTGCTTGGATTGTGGTTGTGAAGGGCAATTTCCCATTAGTGTTATTATTTCTATTCATTAGCTCTTCCACCTGATCTTTAAACTTTTCATTATTTATTGTATAATTAATCTTTGGTTTTACTTCTAAGGTTTTCTTTTTTGATACTTCAAACTATAGTCAAATAAACTAATTTCTGCCTTTATTTGGCGTAATCCCTGTTCTCCAAGTATCATGTCAAAATCGTTCAACTCCTTAATTTCATAGAATGTTAAATGATGCCCGTACATCGTTATTATTTTTTTAGAATTAATAATTGAGTAGCCATGCAAGGTTTTGGTTTTAAATGGTTTCAATTTAATAGATTTCCCTATATTACAATTTATATTTATGTAATTGTTAGTAGAGCCTGTGTCGATTAATAAGGTAACGGGTGTGCCGGTTAGGCCGCATTTTGTTTGTAAGCAAGGCAACCCGTTTACTCGCCTAAAAAAGTACTGCCTGTTTCATATTGTTCTTCGTAATTTGATACATCTACTGACTCTAGATCTTCTCTATTTAATTGATTTATTCTTTGGAACTTCCTATCTTGCAGGGAAGTCGCATTATTGTAGTTAGATGCCCTATCTCTCTTATATGCATTGTTTGGTTTAAAATGATTTCGACTTACCGCGTTGTTGTACCTGGTTGTCTGCATATACTGCCTGGAGGGATCTACGTCCATTGGAATAGGCGTGGGTTGTTGTTGTTGTGGTGCTTGTTGTTGTTGTGGTGGTTGTTGTTGTTGCTGCTGGTAAAAATTTCTTTGTTGATAGTTGCTCCTCTGTAACCTTATGTTCGGCTTGTACTCCCTCTCTTCTTTATGTGGTTGTGGGTAGTTATGTCGATTCTGGTTCGAATAGTGTTGGCGTCTCAACTGCGTCTCAAACTCCTCGTTCATGTTGTCGTGGGAAATGGTACAGGCTGTTGCATATGCTGATTCCAAATTCCCTGGGTTATGGCTGTACAATGTACCGCTGGTATATTTGGAGTTTAACCCAAGAATAAATGTTCGTACTGCCTCTTGATTAGCGTATGTTTTCATTCCTTCGCTATTGTCATCACTAGACATCTCAATTTTCGATAAGGCTAAGTTAAGGGCCTTAGAAACCTCACTGTGAAACTCTGCAAGAGTTTTTCTTCCTTGTGTGATTTTCTTCAATTCGTCAAGAAGCACATATAGTGGGCGTTGGTCCGCATACGTGTAGTCCAATCTGTTTATGATTGAATAAAAATTCAATTTGGTGTTGTGGTTCGTAAGGATATTAGCAGCTGGTCCTGTGATTTTCGTTCGCATTATTCCCAGGGCGCTATAATATTTAGGATGATTCTGGAAGATCTTTATGGCTTCCATGAAGGTCCAGACTTGTGATCTCCATGATCGGTATTGTTCCTTATCTCCGTCAAATTTTGGGAGAGATTTGAATAACTCAAGGTCGATATCCTTGGGGTCGGTGATGTTTAGTTTTACTTCGTCGTATAAAACTAATTCTTGTGGAGCATTTTGTTGTTCCAGCATAGTTATTCTCCCCGTGAAGTCCGTTATTTGTTGCTGCATCTGGTCCCTCAGCATGGTAATTTGGGCAGTTAGTTGGGCCATTTGTTGCTCCATTGTAGCTCTACTTAGTCTTCTGAGAGTGTCGTGGGTTTTATGTTTGTCTGCTAACCGGAGCTTCCGTACGGTATCCAGTTTCTTTTAATTTTTTTCTAAAATTTTTTAGAAACTTTTTTTGTTACTGCTTGTTTATACACTTTTTTCAAGTATTTAGTGTTGGGAGTCTTATTCCCCGTGGGATTTTTTCTATCTTTTTTTTTATTTTTAAAAAAATAGATATGGCTTAAATCGGTTGAGCCCCCAGTTATTATCTCGTATCGATAATTTGAGTAAAAGACTATTTTTAGAGCACTAAGATGTGCATTCTTTATTTATAATCTTAGACTGACTAGTTTACATGAATCTTAGAA
This sequence comes from Anastrepha fraterculus, assembly GCA_037575425.1. Classification (NCBI taxonomy): domain Eukaryota; kingdom Metazoa; phylum Arthropoda; class Insecta; order Diptera; family Tephritidae; genus Anastrepha; species Anastrepha fraterculus. The sequence continues at coordinate 310 of JAYXIM010012425.1, read as the reverse complement.
CTATTTATACCATTGATATGCGTACATAGGTCGTTATCTGTTTACTAGTCGAGGTTATTATTGTTTGTCTTAGGGATAGTGTATTTCTATTGTTATGTTGTTTGTCCGTAGGTCGTTATCTGTTTACTAGTAAAGGTTATTATTGTTTGTCCGTTGTAGTTCGGTAGTCAATCATGTTGAGATAAGTTTGTTGTTTTGTACATCGTTATCACACAAGGTTAAAGTGCATATGAGTATTCTTATTTGTCGGTATAGACAATGATGAGTAATCATAGATTATAAATGTATATATGACTAACGTCGTTAACTC